>JBBPMY010000869.1:0-11086 GCA_038090615.1 Phylloporus gajari
GCCACGAGTTTGTCACTCAGGCATCTGCTCCCCGTCCGCCAGCGGTTATCGAACCATCAGAACTGGACGGTCTGAAGGACGAGGGCTTGGGCGCAAGGCTTCGTCGTCAAGCATGGTCTACTCAGAAAAGTCTTCTTGTATATCCTGGTTCTCACCAAGCGTATATGATCATGACATCTGCTCCCAACGAATCTCCACGACAGAAACTCTATATGGCAGCACATACCAGCAGCCAGCGGCAAATAGAATGTTTAGAACGATTGTTGCATGCACGCGCTGAACTTGCTCGACTCGTTGGATGGGATAGTTACGCCGGTATGACCCTCAACGATAAGATGGCAAAAACACCTGGTGAGGAAATTTTAACAGGTTCTATACCTTAGCCAACTCCAATTTCAGAGAATGTCCGACATTTCTTGGATACATCCCTTGACCGAACAGCTATCCATGCTCGCAATGCTCTACATACTCTCAGAGTACGGAAACAGTCTCACCTCGACTCTCGGACACTTCCTATAATACAAGCTTGGGATAGATCTTTTTATTGCCCTCCAGAACCGCCGGAACCTCCCATACCATTACCCCCTCTTTCTCTCGGACGTGTTTTCATGGGCTTGTCACGGCTCTTCAAGCATCTCTATGGTATATCACTGCGGCCAGCTGAAGTGGCCTCTGGGGAGGTCTGGCATTCAGATGTCCACAAACTTGAAGTAGTGGACGAAGATGATGGCGTCATCGGGTGGATATACGCAGACCTATTCGCTCGGAACGGAAAGTCGTGCGGTGCAGCCCATTACACGGTCCGCTGTTCTCGACGGACAGATGATGACGATGAAACCGGCGATCTCGTCGGAGGGTCTGAGGAGCTCCTTGCTCCCTCACGGAGTTTCGAGGCCGTCAAGCGGCACAAGCTACGCGGCATACACGGAGAGTATCAGCTTCCTTTGGTCGTCCTCTTGTGTGAATTCACTCGCCCTACAATCGCTCGGGGACCCACATTTCTGGAATGGCATGAGGTACAGACCCTATTCCACGAAATGGGTCACGCCATGCACTGTGAGCCGTATCTTCATAATTATACTACCAATGCCACTGATGTCGATGCCGTAGCTATGATCGGTCGAACAGAGTATCACAACGTTGCAGGAACCCGCTGCGCAACGGATTTCGTAGAATTACCCTCCATACTCATGGAACACTTTCTCAACTCGCCAAAGGTCCTTTCCCTCTTTGAAACCAACAACACCTCATTGGTCAATCAAACTGGCAATCATCATCAGGATCCGTGTACTTTTATCGACACGCACGGTACCATTTTACTCTCCGTACTCGATCAGATCTACCACTCCCCAGCCGTGCTCGAACCAGGGTTTGATTCGACGGCTACGCTGGCGAACCTGCACAACACGCGTGGCCTCATTCCCCACGCAGCAGGAACGTCCTTTCAAACCCAGTTTGGCCACCTGTACGGGTACGGTGCGACGTATTATTCGTATCTATTTGACCGCGCAATCGCGTCGCATGTCTGGCGAAATGTTTTCTCGGGCGAGCCGCTTAACCGCGAATTGGGAGAAAAATATAAAGTAGAGGTTCTGCGGTACGGTGGAGGCAAGAACCCTTGGGAGATGCTTGGTGCTTTGTTGGACGCACCACATCTACAAGTGGGCGACGAGGAGGCAATGCGGGAAGTAGGTCGTTGGAGGGTAGAGGATGGACCTGTGTCAGAGCGACATTAGTTTGGTAGTGATTTCTGCATCACTATGTACGCTTTGTCACTTTTTTAACGATATTAATATTCCAAAAGACAGTGATATCACTGACAGATGATGCATGCAATGTACAAATACAGAAGATGAGACAGAAAAATACATATTTGAATAATGATAGTAGACTAATGCCATTCAGTTGACGATCTGCTCACAGTATGACGCCCTCCGATTGCAATTCTTGTTCCATCCGCCGAACCACCTCTTGCATGGCATGTAATTGATCCAATTTCGCTCTTTTCGATGCTAGATCACCATGAGACTGGCCAGTGGGCATAAGAGGAGGTAGTTGTAACATGGAAAGGTCGATGTCTGGTAAAGGTTGAAAACCTGCGGGGACTTGGGAAAACGTGGAGTCGGTCGGTTGATATGCGTCTGAGCCATCAATTAGTGTCGTCCAATCTATATGCGATAAGTCGGGTATGGATAAGTCCAGGAATGCCGCGCAGGTATCTATGGTTGCATTAGGTGAAAGCATACTGTCCGAGGGGGCGATGCATGTATCATTCGTAATGGATTGTAGCAGGCTATCAAATTCGGATAAGTGAGTTGCTGGAGATACACCCGTATTGGTGATCACTGAACATTTCAAACATTACCAAAACGTAGGAGGCAGATATAATCACTTACGAGGTAACTTCGGTACATGTTTAGAATCTTCCGGGACGCAGTAATCTTTGAACAGCTCCACTTCCCACGACGTCGAAAAGTCTGGCTCGGTGGCGTCGACCGGAGGCGGAACAGTGAACAAAGCCTCAAAATCTGGATAGAACCAATTACTGATAGTTTCATTTCCAATATCAGGACAAGGAAAAGCCGGAGTATCTGGACCGTTTGGCACAGCAGAGCCACCTACGACAGAGACTTGTCCTTCGCAGGATGATGGTACTTTATTTGTCTCAGGTCGTGTATCGAAGGAAAGTCTTGGCGAGCCGAGATCTGGTAGTAATTCGATGCCATCCGTACTCGATGGGGGGGAAGGAAGGTGTGTCTGAGATGACGTAGAAGCCCTACGATCGGGAAATTGTAATCATCGTGTCATAGCAGCATCCACAAAACATACCGTAGACGTTTGGCAGGCCTCCTGTCAGGGAGGGGCAGCCGATTATCTCGTTCCATAGACGACCAACTGCGTTTAGAGCCAGCAATGATTGGAGGCTCTTCTTCCTCTTCTTCGCTCTCATCCGTTGAAGGGTCACCAAGTGCGGGTATAGGTGATGCTGCAGGCGATTGGGCAGGCGAAGGATACGAATGTTGAGCCATCTGCAAGTTCTCTTAGTTAGCCAAATGGGATCCCCTTGTTCGAATCACCCGCACCTCTCCAGGGATCGTTTGCTTGACCGCAGCTTCTGCAGATTCCTCGTGGCTATCCGTCATATCCCTCACCTCAGCATCTAAATCTCCCGCGAAGACGCTTCTAGTAGTCGACGAATAGAGGCTTTCGGCCGTCACCTTCATTGTAATGAAGGAGTGTCTGAGTTCGGGAGAGAGCATACGCTGTGGATCTTCTTCAACTAAGGCGCGGTAAGCCGCATCGATCATATTGCCCCTGCAGTTGGAAAAATGTTCGCGGCATAGTGCCGTCCAACCGATTCGACGGCGAGCATTGATAAACCAAGAATTAATAGAAGAAATCTGGCATGATGAAGAAGTGGCAATCCGAGTCTTGACTTCTGTAGTGGGGTATGGGTTGTGGAGATTGGATAATAGCCATTGATACGCAGGTGTGAGGAATGGGGGGGATGTAGCGGCGTCCGAGACCAGTGGTGAGCGACGAGCCAAGGAATGCGAGGGATGGCTGTCTGAATGTAAGAATTCGGAATGCGCGTTAAGATTCAGCGCATCCATCTGGTGGAGCATGGTATCACAGTTGACGTGTAACCGCGCAGAGAAGTTTTCTTCCTCGTCTTTGACACGCAGATAGCAGTTCGCAATGTTCATAATACGAGACGCAATAGAGTGAGCAAGGGATAACGTATCATTGCTAGCACCTCCGGTTTTCGCTGCAGCGGACAAGGCGTTCGGCAGTGCTGATAGTGTCTGACGGAAAGAATCAAGCATTTGTGGGCCATTCTGCAGAGCGATCAAGAAGTCGTTTTCTGCAAGGAGCAGTCGCTGTGTCACGTCGTCGTCCATGCTGATGAGAGGGGAGTCGATTTGTTGAGAGCGAAGCTTGAAGCGCCTCTTTGAGCACGTATGTAAGAACAATGCGGACATTGAATGTTGACTGGATTATCCAAGCACAAAGGGTTGTGACGCGCTCAGTAGTCTCTTGTCTCGCATATTACTTGTACTTCTCACCAATCTCCATCGACATCCATGGGCCCCGCGCACGCCTCAGTGGATAAATTCTCCGCGGGAATGCAGAATATTCTGCACATCGCCAACCGCTTGAAAGAAGTAACCACATTCTCCCCTTCCTCCCTCCCTCCTCCCCCCAGCTCCAACCACTCATCCGTGATTAACTCGATCAATCTACCAACTCCATGCCCATTATTACCCTTACTCCTTGAGGCCGGCGCTGATCGTGAATTAGCCATTGCAGCGAGCAAAATATACGAGCATCGCGCAGAGGAGCTCCGGAAATACATTCAAGTATCTATCGTCACGGCGGCGTGTGAAATAGCGGAACTGCCCCAGGTCCCGTTTGCGTCTACCCCGGATCCATTAATTCGAAAGATTATTTCGACCGCTACGGAAGTATACCTTCGACGCCTAGGACAATGGAAAGAAGAAATTATTCAGCGCATCGAACAAGCACCTAAGCTGACCGTCAATGCGGTGGCCTTCAAAAATTCCCGCGCTTTTAATTATGTTAGTATTTTTAATTACACCTGCGAGTCTTTCTGATCTACTTTGCAGGATTACGTCCCAATATTGGAACGCTTTTTCGAAGAAAACCCATTCCCGACACATGTAGACAAGACGATTCTCGCCAAGGAGTCAAATATGGAGTACAGGCAAATACATGTATGGGTATGTACCTTACCCCTCAAATTTGTCGCCCTCACAATTGATTGATATCGCCCCATTCAGTTTCAGAACCGGCGTAATCGCATGAAAAAAGAGGGCAAACAGCTGAGGAGGAAGGCGGCACAAGGGGCACCCCGGGTGCCACTGTACGAGCGCATCAAAGGTCATATTGCAACAGACGCCCAAGTTTCCGTGGCATCTGAAGCGGGGCCAGAGCAAGCAAGCCAGGTAAACTCACATCCGTCTTGTAAAGTCAACGCTCTCATTTCTTCAGACGGAAAATTTTATACGGAAAGATGCTCCAAAAGACACCTTTTCGTCGTCTTCACCACCCCACGCCTTTCCGTCGGTTTATCCACCCGTCTGCCACTATGACCCCTTCCCCTGCAAAAGTGGACTTGTTCATTTTTGCAAGCCAGAGTGGAGGCGTTTGTCATGCGGGAAAGTCCCGCCTTCGCTCTCGACCATGACCAGTATCGACGATTTAGTCGACAAGTTTTCTCAGTTAAACGTTCGGGATGAAGCACGGTCCAAGGGGTGTCCCAAGTCGCTATCGGATTCGTGTGCCGCGACCTCTGCGATTACTGTTATACCGTCTAGTGCGCCTCACCCGTCTCTGTTACGCTGCGAATCTCGTCAAGAAGCCAATATTATTCAATGCTATCCGATAGTTCGCGCAGCTATCCCAAGCTTGAAAGCCTTCCAGGGCTACAATCCCATCTCGAAACCTGCGACATTGGTTCCCTCACCAGTCTCACCTGAGAACACCAAGCTGATTGGAAAGCGGAAGACTGCTCCGTTGCCGCGGCGTTTCCCTGGTCGAGCGTGCAACACCTGCCGAGATACTACGCCATCAGAAAACTCCTCGACGTCTTCCCCTTCGCCTCGTTTATTCTCTTCGGACATTGAGAGTCGTAACTGCTCTTTCTCAAATATTAGCTCATTGAGTACCCCGTCAGACATAACAAACCCTCAGGAACTACCTCACTCGTTCGGGTCGCCGTGTTACTCGTTATTTGATGACCCAACGAATCTCCGTGATATCACAGCCCTCACGGTGCCACCCGTTTCGTAGCCGATACATGACATTTTTTTGTGCCGAGGCACAATCGTTTCTGGTCGAATTCTTCCGTTGATTCAACTCTTCTGGGAGAAGGTCGAAACCCAAGGGCTGCCCAAGACGCGTATGTTTCACCACGAACGCGATGACTGGGTACCCCGGCTACCCTGCTTGCTGAGGTGTATAGGTTTGACAACCATTGGGCCATTCGGATATCACCCGTTCTGCGTCCGCAGATACAACTATTACTACATCCTTGGCACCTCTCTGGGAATCTGTTCATGACAAGTCATGTCATGAACGTCAACCATTCCTGTAGAGCCTTTGCCCCTTTCTGGCGGTAAATTCTGATCGTTTGTCTGCCTCTTATTCTTTGCATGGCTGCACAGTATATACCCAGTTGGCCTAATTAGCCTAATGCCACTACAAAAGTACCATGTGTATCATGGGCAGCATGTTGCGACGCAGCATCGTACTAACAATAACGGAGAACCCGACTTTTTGACAAATAAAAATGCAGCAACAAACGGGGCATTCGGACGTGATCAGTCATCTAGTGAAAGTGGGGGTACATTACGGGCGTCATTGCATCAATTTAGTAGGACTAAGAGGCACGCTATGTATCGTTAGAGTTATTGAGAAGGAGTAGCATATCCTCTTTGTGTCTCACTAGCACTCCGATCGCGTCGTGTGCTAGCCGTGTACAGTGCAGAGGGTCGATGCAGAGGTCGAGAGCGGTGCGGCTTGGCGAGCTCATCTGTCTACTTTCTACGACGGAAAACGGATTGGAGGATCTGACGAGGAGTGGAAGTACGATCCGGCCACTGAACATCGCGACCTTTGACACTTCAGTGGGATGTGAATCAGACAGGCGCCATTTGCGAGAATTAGTGACACGAATGGGACTCTGGGCCCTTCGTGTCGAATTTGAGGAATGATCAAGGGAATAGTTTTCTGATGGGTCCTTTGGGGTCGTTGATTGGGTGTATGTGAACTCAGTACTGGGCGAACAAGAGGCGCTATGCAGTGGGACAGGCAACACATCGTAAATCACAGGAAAGGCGGAGAAAGTGGGGAGAAAGTAGCAACATATCGCGAAGACTTCATGGGCCGCTTGAATGGCTACCGTAGGGTTGCTGGCCCATGAGATGGCTCCAGAGGTAATGAACGCCACTCGCCACCAGCCAAGCCTTGAGCCAACAACACAGCAATCCATTTCGTTCTGTGTGAGAGAGCTACCAAGACATGAAAGATGCAGGAGGTTTAGAGCTGTTTGCATAGTCGGATTTTCTCCGATGCTACTTTCTCCCGTAGGCGTGCACGGGGTTCCCGCGTGTGCCCGTCCGGCGCCCTCAGGTACCCCACTTTCCGGGCCCCTCGCACCCGTCAATGGCTCGCTATTAGTTGGAAGGTTTTTTTTTTACAACCGCGACGAAATCACCTGCAAGTGCGCTTTGCATGGGAGTACAGTGCTTTTCTGCAGCGAATTTCATGGCGACAAAAGAATGAATAGCTCTGGCGCCCAACTGATGATCTGGACCTCCCTTCACCAGTACGCGATGTACAGCATCCACAGCATCCGCTCGACAGCTGCGAAGGAAATCACAACGTTGTCCAACCGATTCACTGAAGTGCATTGGTGAACCACAAACTGATAGCAGTAACTTGAGAGTTATTTCGCTGGGCAAAGGATGCTCTGAACTCGGCCGATGGATAAGGATGGGCAATATTCTGCAGCAGCCACGCGCCTGCTTTGGAGATGAAAGAGGCGGGGGAAGGCGAGTCTGTATTAGTTGAGGTGAGGGTAGGGAACGATGAAGAAGGCGCGGAAAATAGGTTGAGGCAGCAATCCACGACACTGCAACAGAAAGTGCGGTGATGAGCGTTAGCATTTCCGGAAGCTGATGCTTGAGAAACCTCGTCCGACAAGGATGACTAGGCGAAGTCGTGAGCTGGTATATCGTCATAACCAATAACGCAACACCACAGATTATTGTCTTCTGTGTGAGTGAGTTTCGAAGTAGCGAGCCAATGCTATCACTGTACTTTGAGAATCAAGCTCATGTGCGTCCCACTCGTGCACTTCTGTCCTTGTTGCATACCACAAAGGTTCGCGCAGCAGTTTGCAGATTTGGTGGACGAAGCGAGAACAAGGTGTTAGCAAATGAAAATAAGTATAGTGATAAAGATATACGATACAATTAGATGATGCTCAAGTGCTCATCTACCTATGACGATGCACTAACAGAAGCTTATACTTAGGCTTGATGCGCGTAAGCAACTCATGAAGCAACTGCGGTCCAAACTTGAGGAAGCTGTAGAAAAGAGAGGTCGATCTCGGGAAGTGTGGAATCGACACACGACTGGGAGAGTATCGAGTCGCACACAGGCTCAGAAAAGCCGTTGAGGAGTGCAGTCCAATCGATGGACTGTGAATGGTCCGGTAATATGGGTAGGTCTTGGGACACAGGACAAGCAACTGACACCGCTGTGGGCGGACGTATTATCTCCGGGGGAGCAACAAAGTCATCCCTTCCAAAAGACTCTAAGAGGTCGTCAAGCGCAGCGAAATCAGCAGATGATAGCTCGTGGTCTGGAATAAACAGCAACATGTTGGATGCCATGGCCAATCTAGAATAAAATTAAGGACTTACGAGGAACAGGAGCCTCCTGTGGACCTTCAGGCACAGTATATTTGTCGAATAACTCGACTTCCCATTGCGCTAAGAGATCAGGTTCGGCGATGTCAACAGGGGGTGGGAGCGCGAAAAGCGAATCAAAATTGGCTTTGAACCATTCATCAATGGACTGTTCACCATCTACTGTGAAAAGTGGAAGAGGGTCTGAAACCGTGTGGGGGGGTGGTTCGACAATCGATTCTTGCGGTTGGTTCAGTATGGTGATATTCGCGTCAGAGAGAGGTTTTTTGCGCGCTTTTGGACAGGTAGAACTCTGAAGCGTCGGAACAGACCGCGACGTCAAATCGTTATCCGAGGATTCACTTGCACTGGGAGCTGGACATGACAGACGAGCATTAGATGAAGAGGTGATAAGGCTGGTCATATAAGCGGATTAGAGGACGAAGAAAAAAAGCAGATAACATCAACCTACCGAGGACGTTTCACGAGCCTTGTGAATGACTTGGACGTCAAGGAGCTAGACTCCGAAGAGGACAAACGCCTTTTACGACCCGCCAGGGTAGGAGGTATAACGTCTCCGTCATCTTCACTCTCATCTGTAAGAGACTCGTCCAGGGCGGGTACAGAGGAGGAGGGTGAGTAGTCGGAAGAATGGTAATTTTGTGCAATCGGCGGTTGGCTCTCATGACCTATGGCCCTTGAGAGCTCTGCCGTTCCTGTTAATTCGGGACGCTCCTGCTGATCTATGAATACACTATCTCGATCCGGCCCTTTCTCCGCAACATTGGTATCATTCGTGAATGCACTTTTGGTTAGAGTCGACGAGTAGAGTTCCTCCACCGCAGCTTTTACGCTGACGAGCGCGTGCATGATGTCTGCGGGCAGTGGACGATTTGGATCTTCTTTGACAAAAGCGCGGTGCGCAGCATCCAAAGCGTCTCCCCGACAGTTGTTGAATTGATCGCGACACAGTGCTGTCCAGCCCATTCGCCTTCGTGCGTTGATGAACCACGAGTTGACTGCAGAGAGGGTGCAATTAAACCGCCGCGAAAGGGATGTTTTGTGCGCCGAAGAAGGGTAAGGGTTTGCGACATTGTCAAGAAGCCAGGAATACGCCTCAGTGACAAAGGCATTATCATGAATAAGAGAGGAAGGTCGAGATGGGGGAGTAGCAGAAGGGGATGGTGCTTGTGAGGTGGAAGAGAGGCTCAAACTATCCATGCCGTTGAGGATAGTGATGAAATCACCACGGAGTTTGCTCTTGAGCTCCTGGTTCAACTTCTCGAGCTCAAGGAAACAAGAGGCAATATGAGCTGAGCGAGTCAAATCACTATGGTCTTCAGTGATTGGATCATAGCCAACGTCGTCACTGTCATTGCGGAATATAGCTGGCCAAGAGCTATCTTGAAGTAACGCCATGAGGAGGTATGAGTAGTGTCTGTGGACAAGCTGTATCCGACCCGTACTATTCATCACTTCAAAGGACAAACATATGCAAACATCCCATTGTTCTCCAAATTAAGCATTGCTTACCCCATCATGGTCTCGGGCCACTCGGTATCTGCCACGCTAACAGTTTAGTGGTGTCCTCATACTAGGCCCCATAACTTCAGAGCTTCAGTTCGACATCAAGCGAAAATAATATACATGACTGATAAACCATATCAAAACATCACCCAAATCAGTTCTCTAGCAACTTGGAATCGATCAAAGTATGGAAGACAAAATGCTGAGGCCCCCGCTGTTGGACCCTCCAATGAAAGAGGAAAGCTGCTTTTGCGCCACGACCTTTGTGAGCGTCATCGCAGCGCCACTCATGAAGCTTTGCTTCTCTGCACCTCCGCCAGTGAAGGACTTTCCCGCCTCTTTCAGAACGAGGCCCATGAGTTGGTTTCCTCCACCCGACCCTAAGCCGCCTGAAATGAGGCTGCCTACACTCAATCCAGAGCTCGAAGATGCGGAGGAAAGGGCCTGATCGACGAGTTAGAAAAGGTCATACCACGACGGGCGTCGAAATACCTTGAAGATCAGGGGACCATACTGGGCCAAATCATTTTCACTTGGTTGTTCTTGATGCTGATCCTGCAGAGTGATGCGTTGAGATAAGCCTCGGATTAGCCAAGAGAGCGTGCGTACGGGATTGTCATGAACGTGCTGGATGGCCTTTTGAACGTACCCCTGGTTGTCGTCGCCATTGTCGCCTTGTGAGTGAGACAGCACCTCCTCTGTATCATCTGCCAGTGGACGTCATCATGACGACGAAGATCGGTTGAAATGGGGTACTCACAACCACCGTGGGGTCGCTGGCTGCCGTGAGGGGCATTGTATTCCTGCCCGCCACTCCTGTGAACATCATCTAATCGTCGCAAATCACTATTGATCCAGTGAGGTAGCCATCAGTGTAAAACTCACTGTTCCGAGACCGGAAAGAGTTGTAGTCGCCATCGTCGCCTTGTGCACGAGACGACACCTCCTCTGTATCGTCTGCCGGACGTCATCATGACGAAGAAGATCGGTTGAGATAGGGTACTCACAACCACCGCGGGGGCGCTGGCCGCCGCGAGGGGCATTGTATTCCTGCCCGCCACTCCTGTGAACATCATCTAATCACCGCAAATCACTATCGATCGAGTGAGGTAGCCATCAGT
>JBBPMY010000870.1:0-11079 GCA_038090615.1 Phylloporus gajari
TCCCTGAAATAGGCCCCCTTGTCTTCTTGTGCGTGACTTCATTCCGGTCGCAGTAACGTGTCCAAAGTTGCCTTACCAATAGCAGAATCAACGCTAGTGGATATTGCTCCACGTTCTACCCTCAAAGGGATTCGAGTCGGCACCACCCCGTTCACTCCTCCACCGGTCAACATCCTTTTGTACTTGGAATTACTTGTGCTGACCGACCGACCTTGTTGACCTCTTGGCGACATACCTAGGGTTCCGTGACCAGTTGTCATACTGAATAACCGCGCGCCATCGTCAGCACTGATCAGCACCACACCCTGGGTACTCTGTGTTGAGCTGATTCTAGGTCAGACGTATGTTGATCATCCGGAATCAGGCTGATCTCCGCCTAGCCGTGCGTGCACCTCACCATGTTCAAGTCAATACTCTACGAAGCCGACACATCAGACATCCTCATTCGCTTCCCTCACCCAGTCTTCGACATGACCGCCTAGCTTCCCTGATGCGGGTACAACGTCGAGGAGTAGCCTAACTCTGTGCGACTCCAGCAGGCTGTACTTACTGGGCACTAAATGTTCTTCGTAGACTTCCAAATACGTACATTAGTAACTCATTTATCTGGGACACCAGAGTCACAGCGAAAAAATATATAAGACCATAGCCTGCGCTCATCCCCTATCTGGTCCTACCAGACACTGGGTCTAACCCTCACCGTTGTTTGCGCGCAACAGTCCTCACCACTTTCGTCCGAGAGGGTAACCTGTGACGCATAACTTTGATATAACGGAGGCCACACGCATTACACAGCGTTCCTGGGCCTTTATTTGTACCGTCAATACACAGGCGACCAGGAATGAGATGACCATCGGACACTTACCATCCGGGCCACGACGCCATACAGGCGTTGATATCGTGTGGCACGCGAGACACTTTTGACCCTGCTGTGCATCTTCACCCCCCTTCTGTGTTTAAAGAAAGAGCGTGATCCATACACATCACAAATTTGTATCTGCGGTACTTACCTGTCGTTTTGATGCCGGCCCGTCATTTTCTCCGACAAGTATCGCAGACCGAGGGTTTGTTTCAGCGACTCCTTGCACTTTGACAATGGATCGTTCTCCGACTCCTGTCGTATCAGGAGAAGCCAGCATTCTGAGGTACTGTTCACAGAGGAATGAGAAATCAGGTGAGGATAGAAATGATGATGCAGGAAAGTGCTCGGCATTGAAGCTATTGGACCCCATCGCGTGCGCCAGATTGTTGCCGACAGCGACATCCAGCGTCGTGTTTGGTGGGAACAGAAACCGCTCAATAGATATGCATATATCCTTTGCAGAAGGCCTCTCCTGTGGTGATAACCAGCATCGTTCGATCAACGCCCAATGGCGATCATCTATCGCACGGAATGCTGGCCGGGCCGGCGTGCGGCCTTGTGAAATGCCCACCACAACACGGCCGTCTTCCTTGACCTCCGACCAAGGCTTCTTCCCCGATAATACCTGAAAGAGGGTGAGAGGGCGGAACGACACGTTATACAGGAAGACTTGCCTGAAGGCCGATGCATCCAAACGAGTATATGTCGCTCTTGATTGTCAATTTGGATCCCTCCTCTGGAAGGACCTGTTCCGGTGCAGCCCAACGCAGCGCACCCGGTCGCATCGTGGATCTTTCGAGGTAGCTCAAAGCATCGGGGATATCCCCCACTAGGGAAGCAAGGCCAAAGTCGACCAATCTTGCTGTGCCATCCCAATCGATGAGCACATTGTTCTATATCACGTTCAGGTAAGGAAGATTCCGTAAACTCTGCTGACCTACGCAGTATAGATCACCATGAATGATGTTGAGTGAATGTACTGCAAGGAGTTATTCTTCCGGTCAGAGATAACAATAGAGAACACATACAGTAGTGCAGCCCGTTTGCAATGTCGAGGAGCTACCGTTCACAGTGAGCGAACAAAAGTAACAAGAAGACGCCAATGGACGCACCAGCTGAAGGCGGTGTGCTACATCTAGCCAATCGTCGCGGTTTTCCAGGAAGCTGACAAGGGCGCCATTGGGCATCCACAACGATACTAACGAGACCGCACCCTGCATCCCAAATCCATGTGCAATACCCAAGAAAGGAACGATGTTATTGTGCTTCAGCCGTCTCCAAATTCCGAGCTCGCGATGAATCATCTGGTTACGGGGTAAATTTGAGAGACCCGTCACCAAAGTTATATGTTACCTTGCTAGATTTATCATTGCCCATGAGCCTAAACCTGAAAGCCTTGACTGCGACCTAAGATGGGATGAAGCGCTGACTGTCTCTGTGCGTGCACGACTCCGCACCTGCCCCGTGCCGTGGTACCAACATCGGTAGACATCACCATAGCATCCGCCGCTCAGGTATTGATCATCAGCTCGCACAAGGAAACTTGTCAGATCGGGTGGGGGTGGAAACGTCTCGGTATTTATCGAGGCTGTCATGGCTGTCGCTGGCAAACAATCGTCTGAGATCCGAGCTACTAAGGAGCACATATGGAGACACACCCTCTCTGGTATCTGTAATAATCCACGAAAAATAGCTAGGGTTTGGTTAGAACCAGGAGGGGCTTTGAGGAATAGGGAATGAATTTGCTGTGGACCAGGGGAACTAGCATCACGAGGACTACGGCTGCCTCATGCTCGGCAGCAAGTTCCCCTGATGACTCCAAGAGGCATGCCGCATGGGCATCGACATCAACGGAACTTGAAGCAAACCATTCAGCACTAGAACTTGAGTCCGGCGAAAAATCAAAGCCCTGCCACGTCTGCGGCCTCTCGCCATGAAATGGGGTGTTTGTTTGATCAAACAAACACTCCATTCCATAGCCTCTCAAGGCAGCGACGCAGTGCGGGGCACCCTTCTCTACTGGCATCGTCACTACCAGTTTCCCATCCTTTAAGCTTTAATCCCTGCACTCGAACTACCTTGCTACAACCACAGGCGAGATGCTCGGCACTCGCCATTCGCTGTAAATGTCAACCCCCACGGCTTCGCCAACGTCGGCTTCAAGGAGCTGGGAATATTCTTCTCAAACACTCTGCACCGATGCGACTATATTTTGTCAGTATGCGCCACCCATCGTCGACATGGACAATAGATAAGCAGGGGAGTAAACGGAGGAGATACATTCGGTGCATTGCCCTCCCTCTCGTACGTGACTTCAATCCGGTCGCAGTAGCGTATCCAAAGCTGCCTTACCAATAGCAGAATTAACCCTAGTGGACATTGACGTTTCACCCTCAATTTTTAGGAGGGATTCGAGCAGGCACTACTCCATTCACTCCTCCACCGATCAATGTCCTTTCGTACTTGAAATTACTTGGGACGCGTTGATTTCCAAGAGGTCTGGACACTACTTCCAGCGTTCTTTCAGGTGCTAACCACCCATCAGATTTGACGCCCTCACTCCTCGCCATATTCCGATATTCAAGTCTGTCATCGCAGCGCGTCTCCCAATCCTGCACGCCATCAGACAGTCTCGCACAAGAGATGCAAAAGCATGCGCAATGCTCGTTCTCTGCGTGCTCGAGTGTGACATCCTCCGAGGCTCCAGCCCGGATGACTCTGTCCTCACAGAGGGCGGCGTCAGTGTTGGGCAGACGACATAGGCCTCGGTGAGGTCGACCCAGAGCGACTCGCAGACGGCGGATGGGAAGAAACTATTTTCATCGGTGAACTACTCTGTTGGCTCGCCCGTCGCAAGAGTATACTTCCTTGAACCAAGTCCTCCACCCAGGCCCGCTCTTTCTACTCCAACCACCACTCGTACGATTCCGATTTGTCCAATTCACTCCTCCTTTGACCCTCGCCCGCACAAAGAGCGATATCCCCTTACCTTTCCATCCCAGACGTAGATTTCGATTTGTCGACGCTCTCACATATCACGGATGTTCCCCGCCATCCACCCGTGCACTCGCCCGAACCATCCCTCTCGCTCTCTTCCACAACCGACCTCTCCATCCGTGCACGCAGTGTCTCCTCCCGCACAACAATGTCCACCGTCTACGCAGACAACTTTGAAGGATCGCACGGCCTCCAGCTGCAGGATTCCCGTCAAATGATGCAGGACGCGGAGGATGACGACAATCGACCGCCAACGTTCCGTCCACAGCGCATACACGAACTGGAGGATCCATCGTACATACGAGCGCTTGGCGCCTCCTCCTTTCACATAACACTTGCACAGCATGATCTTGCCGAGGACGAGGATGAGCAGGAGGACCCATATGCACCAGCAACTCCAACGCCTCAACGGGTGCGTCTGACGGGGTGGATTGAGCCTGTCGACGCAGACGTAGAAATTGCCGCGTTCACTGCGTCGCGTTCGCGGTCGACCCTACGGTCAGCTGGTCCGTCGCGCTGGTGGACCAGGGCTCCCTCACCGCCCACGTCTGCTTCGAAACATTCCACCCTTTCTCTACGTCCTCGTCCACCACTCCCGCGTAGTCCGAGTCCGTCGCCTTCACCTCCATCCCACTCGGACGCTGAATTGTTTGACGTGTCGTTCTCGACGCTAAACAACACGGATACCCCCGCGAAACCAAAGCCCCGGGCGAGACCCACGTTTTCACAGGTGAGGGGGAATATGAGTGGTGGAACACGTCCTGCATGATCACCATCCCCGCCTTCATTATCGGTACCTGGCAGGCATGTGTCGATCAGCCGCGCGGGATCACACTTGAGGGTAGGCAGTGACTGCGCAGGCCCCTACATCTTGGAGTGCGAGGAAACTGGAGACCGAGCGCGCATCGCGTGTGTCAATGACAACGACGATAGCGCCCCCGTTGGGATCAACAGCGAGAACCAACACACTCCTCACAGAAAGGGCGCGATTATTGACAGAGTCGACTGCGCTCAAATGTGCGCGTTCCATCAGTGGCGGGGGTGGTACTGAAACATGTGGTTGCATTGGTGTTGGCTTATGATTCCCTCGTTGGCGGATATGATATGATGCAGAAAGATCTTGTACATTTACTCTTTGTATGAGACCAGTTTCCCTTTATATTCCACCCGAAAATGTCCTATCGTCCTGAGCTGGTTGGTGTGATATTGACCTCCAACACACGTCGACCCTCATAGTCAATCCACCATTCAAATGAATTCGAGATCCCGAATAACTACGATTAGTCAAAGTCGCGCACAGGTACCACGATGGGGGAGACCGAGGGACCGACGCCCCTCATCAGAGAAATCGATCTCTTCAGCGCCAACCCTCGCCTCCTTGCCACCTATTTACATGCTCGCCCGCCGTCACCCTTCTACACACTCCCTGAACCAAATTCCCAGGCAGACTAGGACGCTCGCTTGCACGCCTGCTCAGGGGCGTGAGACGGCCATCTGTCTGCGGTCTTGCCCCATACGGCAAACGATGCATGCTAAAAGCCTGCTTTAGCTTCTTCAGCCACTTCAAAACTCGATTTTCAGGCATTGGCCACGTTGGTGATATCGGTTGAATAGTGTTTTCCTGTCGAACAAGCTCCTCGCTCGCGCAATCAACCTTTTTGTTCCTCATGTATTTTAGCATTCGGTTCGTACAACGCGCCTCTCGACGCAATCGCAATTCCAGTCCACGAGCGTGGGATTCATTCAAGGAGGTAGGAGTATGGTCAAGATGTAGAGTTTGGGAGGTCGAATGAGGGGGACCGTGGAAAGATGTTGTCATTTGTGTTAGAGCAAGACGACTCGTGTCGTTGGCCGCAAGAAACAAAGGACAAGTGTCATCGTCTTTCTCCTAAGATATAGACGTCGTGAGGTCAAAGTCTTGTAACGTAGGATTGGTACTGGTGAGCTTGCCTTGACATGACGAGTGCCATTGTCTAATGAATTCCTGGGACGCTTCTTCAATGGCAAGCGACAACCACGTCGAGGGGTCTGGCATGATAGAGACGTCCGATGACCCAAAATGTACTCGGATCTCAATGGACCCGGAGAGTGCCTATCATCGGGGGTAGCAGGGGCTTGGGTAACAACATTGTCACCAGCAAGTACAATGCTTGAGCGATGGTCCCAGACTTGAGGATGTCCCGAGCTATTGGCGAACTGGAACGACTGATCTTGGACAGCCACGCGTTGCGGTGGCCTCACGAGACGACTGTGAGAGAAGGAGGACTGCTGAGAACAGTCAGGGCATTGGCAGATGAAAACCGCAATGAGGGAAAACATACGGGAGATGCTTTGGAAGTGAAAACGGGAGCGTGATACTGCGAGAATAAATGCTCTTTGAGGCTATTAGACCTCGCAACAGGTGCCTCGTCCTGGTAAATTTCGTCTGAGTTCCGACAAACGCACTCATTTTCACTGGTAGCGCCAGAATGAATGAGAGACTGGTAGCCGTCAGAAAGGTATTCTGCGGTTGCATCTACCTGAGATCGTGGTCGGAGCTGCCATGGGCACATGTTACATGGAAGGCGCAACGAAGTATACTTTCAGACTCACCCCAATTCCATCGTATCTAATTCCTAACAGTTTCCCAGTACTGCGACTTGCATTGACACACAGAGGTCGTTCCGAAACTTCCTGCGCCGGATTGTTCTTGAAAACATAGCCTTCTTCCTCGAATCGTCCTTAGTCGTCTGTGCCATCTGCACCTAAGGACGACTCATCAGAGGACAACTTTAGCAGGAGCCGTGGGTAGCAACTCAAGAATTGCTCAATAAGCAAGATTAATTGAGTCTTTTGCTGTAAATCGTTCCTGTGGCGATAACCAACATCTTTCGATGAAGGCCCAATGATGATCATCTATGGCACGGGATTCAGGGCGGGCCGGGGTGCGGCCCTGTGAAATTCGCACGATGACATGACCGTCTTCCTCAGTGTTCTGCGGGTCAGTAAACGTTCACTATAGTCAGCGAACATTCATGGGTGAACTTTCCCATGAACACAAATGAACTGAACGCGTTCAGTTCCAGAAGTCCAAGCTGGAAGTTGCATAAGCAAAGCTCATTGGCTGACGGAGCCCTTACGTCTCGAGTGACACTGACATGACTATATACGGCGATACGTGATACGAGTACAGGAAGGACCATGAAACCGCTGAAAGTCACGTTCAAGTGAATGGCGGCAACATTCACTGACTTTCCCACGATTTACCGTCAGTGACTGTGACTTCTGTTCACTGACCTGCAGAACACTGGGCCGGACTCTTCCTTGAC
Source organism: Phylloporus gajari (assembly GCA_038090615.1). Lineage (NCBI taxonomy): Eukaryota > Fungi > Basidiomycota > Agaricomycetes > Boletales > Boletaceae > Phylloporus > Phylloporus gajari. The sequence goes on from JBBPMY010000870.1 coordinate 7,168, forward strand.
CTCATTTGCTTCCCCCACCCAGTCAGACCAGTCTTTGATATGACTGCCTAGCTTCCCTGATGTGGCCACAATGTCAAGGAGTAGCCTAGCTCTGTGCAACTCCAGCAGGCTCTACTGGGCACTAAATGTTTTTCATGGACTTCCAAGTACATCGGTAAATTATTTATCTGGGACACTCCAACGTACTAGAGTCACAGCGAGAAAACATAAGGCCGTAGCCTGCGCTCATCCCCTATCTAGTTCTATCAGACACTGGGTCCGACCTTTGCTGTTGTTTGCACGCAACCGTCTTCCTCGCTGCTGTCGTCAGAAAGGGCAATCGATCTTCCCCTGCGACGTAGAATTTTGACATATACGAGGCCACACTCATTACACAACGTTCTCGGGCCTTTATTTGTCCCGTCAACACAGAGGCGACCAAGAATAAGATGACTTTTGAATACTTACCTAGTGGGCCACGACGCCATGCTGATGTTGATGTCGCGTTGCATCCGAGACATGTTTGACCCTCCTGTGCATGTTCAACCCTCTTCTATATTTTTTTTAAAAAAGGCGTGATCCATACACATTATAAATTTGCATCTGCAGCACTTGCCTGTCGTTTTGATGGTGGCTCTTCATTTTTGCCGATAAACATAGTAGACCGAGGGTTTGTTTCAGCGACTCCTTGGTCAGAGGGCACACCGACGTGGGGTCTTTTTGCAACTCCTGTCGTGCCAGAAGAAGCCATGTACAGACTGTAATTGATCCAAGGAACTAAGGATGGATATGATGATACAGGAAATTCCTGGACATTGGACCCATTGGACCCCATCACGGGTACCTGGTTGTTTTTGACAGTGGCATCCGACGTCGCGTTTGGTGGGAACAGAAACAGCCCAATAGACATGGTTATATCCTTTGCTGAAGGCCGTTCCTGTGGTGATAACCAGCATCGTTCGATCAACGCCCAATGACGATCATCTATCGCACGGAGCGCTGGCCGGGCCGGCGTGCGGCCTTGTGAAATGCCCACCACAACACGGCCGTCTTCCTTGACCTCCGACCATGGCTTCTTCCCCGATAATACCTGAAAGAAGGTGAGAGGGCGGAACAACGTGTTATACAGGAAGACTTGCTTGAAGACTGATACATCCAAGCGAGTATATGTCGCTCTTGATTGTCAATTTGAATCCTTCCTCTGGAAGGACCTGTTCTGGCGCAGCCCAACGCAGCGCACCCGGTCGCATCGTGGATCTTTCGAGGTAACTTAAAGCATCGGGGATATCCCCTACTAGGGAAGCAAGGCCAAAGTCGACTAGTCTCGCTGTGCCATCCCAATCGATGAGCACGTTATTCTACATCCCGTTCAGGTGAAGAAATTTCAGTAATCTCAGCTGACCCACGCAGTACAGATCACCATGGATAATGTTGAGTGAATGTACTACAAGGAGTTATTCTTCTGGTCATAGATAACAAGAGAAAACACATACAGTAATGCAGCCCGTTTGCAATGTCCAGGAGCTACCGTCCACAGTGAGCGAACGAAAGTAACAATAAGACGTCAATGTACGCACCAGCTGAAGGCGGTGTGCTACACTTAGCCGATCATCGCGGTTTTCTAGGAAACTGACAAGAGTACCATTCGGCATCCACAACGATACTAACGATACGGTATCCTGCATCCCAAAGCCATGTGCGATGCCCAAGAAAGGAACAATGTTATTGTGCTTCAGCCGCTTCCAAATTCCGAGCTCGCGACGAATCATCTGTAAATTTGAGAGACCCGTAACCAAAGTTATGGATTGGATTTTACCTTGCTAGATTTATCACTAACCATGAGCCTAAACCTGAAAGCCTTGACTGCAACCTAAAATGGAATGAAGCGCTGATCGTCTCTGTGCGTGCACGACTCCGCACCTGCCCCGTGCCATGGTACCAACATCGGTAGACATCACCATAGCATCCGCCGCTCAGGTATTGATCGTCAGCTCGCGCGAGGAAACTTGTCAGATCGGGTGGGGGTGGAAACGCCTCGGTATTGATCGAGGCTGTCATGCCGGTCGCTGTCAGACAATCGTCTGAGATCAAGCTACTAAGGAGTATAGGGACACACCCTCCCTCGTATGTTATAGACTTATAGTCCACGAACAATAGCTAGGGTTTGGTAAGGACCTGGAGGAACTCTGGAGGAACAGAGAATGAACTTGCTGTGGACCATGAGGCAACTCAGCGTCCTGGGAAATAGCATCATGAGGATTGCATGAGGATTACGATTGCCTCATATTTGGCAGCAAGTTCCCCGGATACGATGTAAAGCCGCAAAAATGAACCAAGAGGTACGGACCAGGCATTCAGGAGAGATTGCCGTCATTATTCTTGCTCTTCTGGTCCCTCTCCCCACTGTAGCCAACCTATCCGGGGTCGCGCCCCCACCATCGCGGGCCACTAGTGCGTGGACTGCCCAACTCCCTCGATAAGGCGTAAAATTGGCAGTTGATTCCCTACACGGACGCGGAAGAGGCGATAGCTGATGAGACCGCACTCCCCTGGCGCCAGGTATTGACAAGGCATGACTCATGCGTTGTAGATCTACTAGAGTCGGAATCATCGCTGCTGTTATTTTCCAGGCGCATCTACAAAACCGTCGAACGAGTCATAACTTGTAAGTGAGCGAGTCTTTTTATGTGGCCACTGAGACGAACATGAAAAGTACTGACGAACGGTATGTGCACTATGGAAGAGTCAGACAGTGAACCATCTCGCCCTCGGGATGGCTTCGCCGTGTCCTGTGGCAATTGATAACGACAGACTCATCATCGTAGGGATATGTCTTTACTACAACGACGCCCTGTCCGAGAGCGACGGAGCCCCCACCGCAGTCGGTCCATGCGTTTGTATGGTCCCGCGTCTGCTTTGTTATCGTATGTAGATGTGTCTCCTTTAGCGTCGATCTGGCTTATATCCAGTGTCCAACGTGAGTTTTGTGCTACGGGCCCTAGTTACCGTGACATTTTGATACCGCTAAGAATAATATTCGCTGAGACAATGTCTAACATGCTCAGGTGGCTTTCACCGTGCAATACTAGTTGCAGCTTAGCTATAGTTCTGTACTTGATAAACTACAAAAAAAGTGCCCAAAAACTGCACTATAAAAAGTGAGTCCCGAGGTTCCTATTGACCGGATAAAAATGCTATGGCAAGAGAAAAATAAAAAGTCTGGACTCTGAACGAGAGAACGGTCAAAAGAATGCGACTTAATACAGTGAGGGTATCAGTAAACGGGGGTAACGTTGGTAGCAAAAAAAGGAATGCGAGCTTATGGCGTAAAGGTACTGGCGAGCGGACTTGCCAGTGGATTCCCGCGTACCCCTGTTCGCTTCCGCATGCTCAAATCTCGAATGCTTTCCGGCCGCTTTAGTATCGCGTCCGCCAGTGCATTGTTTCGAAACTCTTCTTCTTCTTCCTCCCACACATCCTCGTCTGACTCATCCACACCGTCTAATGACGACTCGTCCGAGGCACTCTTGTCGCTCTGCTGTCGTCGTCGGCCCCGGGCTAAATCTGGGGTCCGCCGTACATCCCGATTGGACAACAAGCCCATCCCAGACCACAACAGGGGCGACATACCGTGTCCCGCACCCGGAAAACCGGGTCCAGCGAATCCCGGTACGTGTGACAGCATGGGCGTACACGTAAGCAGCGCCTGCACGTGAGCTGGAGGACTCGCCGAGTTCTGTGCTTGCATTGCAGGTGGGAGCGGAAAAGGTGGGAGTGCGGGGTGTCGCAACGTTGGCGACACATGCGGATGGGACAATGTCGGCGACGAAAAGCCCGACGACGGAAATGATGCGGCAGCTGCATACGCCTGCACCTGTTGCATGAGGTGGTGTATTTGGGCTTGGAGCTGCCATGTCTGAGTCAGACGGTAGA
>JBBPMY010000871.1:0-11058 GCA_038090615.1 Phylloporus gajari
GTAAGGCAGCAGCACACAGAAGGAGAAGAAGGGTAAAGGTGGACAAGGACAAAGAGGCAAATGCCTCTTCAAGAAGCAACAAGGAGGCCAAGTCCACATAGGCTTTGTTGAAAAGGATCAACCCCTCTTCACTTCTGTCACTTGTATCGCTGACGTCCCAGCAACAGTGGATCCTTGAACTCTCACACACTGCTTGGCTCTCATGTACCAAGGCCAAGGCAGCCCTTCTGCCTTCAAGGAGGTTCAAAGTACATTCACATAGTACAAGAAATGAACCTGACTACAACCTCTGAGAACATATGCTCTCTCTCTACTGCTGTGCCCCTTCTGGATCGCATTGACTGGTCCAATATCTGCCACACTCCTTTGCCCCAATCTCCTCACATCCCTTCCCCTCCTCTCAATAGATCTCTTGGTGAGCGTCTTGAAACCAATTGGGATGCTCTCTTCTCTGACATATTCTCTGGCTCTAAAGCCACCAGAGAAGCCAAGAATTCAGGGATGTGGTTCAATGGTCAGCTCAATCACACACCTATTGACGGCACCTCTCAGGTCCAACTCAGTGCATATATCACCGAGCTCTCAGATGAGGAAGAAATTCCTTATCAGACTTTCTCAGAGGACATCCAAACAGATTGTCCATTCTCAATGGAAGACCTGGAGAGTCCTCCTTTGAAGTGAAGATGGGAGATTGGTGTTGTTGCCAAAACCTGAGATGATGAAGACTAGGTTGACATTTACAGATCTGATGATGAGTGGGACCCCTACCCAAGGTATGTCTCTAACCCTTTCATCATTGCTGATCTGTCCTCATCCAAACATGCTGCAACAGCACATAATAATGTTTTGGACTGCACTCTGTCTACAGTACATACATTTGTATCTGTAGATATAAAAATGGACACTGAGATTTGTGCACATGGTTTGAAAACTAAGTGTGAAAGATGTACCAACCCAAATCCATTATGGATCTTGGACTCAGGTGCTTCAATGCACTTCACTCCTGACTGAAGTGACTATGTCACTTATACTCCCTTGAAAAAGGAAGACCAAATGCCAGTTTTTACTGCCTCTGGTACTCTACACGTTGTAGACACAGGTACATGTCTTATCAGGTGGCTTGATGATTCTAATTGCCCCCATGTACTTGAACTATATGATGTCAGACATATTCCAAATTCAGGAGTCCAACTTGTCTCAATGGGTCAACTACTTTGTGCTGGTGTGAAAATTTGAGGTGATATTAACCACCTCAATGTGTTATATGGTGATGGCAGCATACTTGTGCCTTTTGTTCCTGGCCATATAGGTCAGAACATGTACACCATTGAGGACATACCCTCACTAAAACATAACCTCATGAAATCAGCCCCTAATTATAATATCATGTATTGTTGTTTTGGTCACCCTTCAAAGGAAGTTCTTAAACATGCATGAAAACATACTCACAGCTTCCCTGAATCTATTCAGTTCCCTCAGGAAGAACCCTTGTGCCCCAGTTGCATCCAAGGGAAGATACTTAACCAGCCATTCTTACCTGACTCTAAATGAGCATCAATGGCTTTTGAGCTTATCCACTCTGACATTAAGTCATTTCCCATCAAATCCTACCATCGCTACAAGTATATCATCACCCTTTTTGATGATCACACCTCCTTTTGATGGTCTAAACTTTTGCACTTGAAAAATGCTGCATTGCAGGCCATCAAGCAATTTATTGCCATGGCAAAGACACAATTCAATGCCACAATTAAAGGATGGATGTCCAATGTAGGGGAAGAGTACAAATCTCAAGCCTTTGATAAATTATTGCTTGACAATGGAATTCACATCTTCCAGAGTGCTCCCTATACCCTATAACAGAACAGGCATGCTGAGAGATTTATGTACACTCTCATGGATAAATCCAAAGCCATGGACTTGAAGTGTGCTTGCCCTAATCTTGGTGGGAATTTAGCTGGGAAAATGCTGTACACCTGTACAATCGTACACCCCTAAGACATCATAATTGGCACACCCCCTATGAGTTCCTGCACTTGCAGTCCCCAGATATAAGCCACCTATGCATCTTTGGTTGTGGAGTGTACATTCACATCCCACAAGATGTTCACACCAATAAGTTGGCCCCTAAATCTGAACTCATGGTGTACTTAGGTGTTGTGCCTGGAAATACATCAAACTTCCTATTCATACGATCCCCTAACAATATTGTTTTTACATTTGCAAAAGCTCTATTGAATGAGCAATTGTTCCCTAAATGTGATAAACCTCAGGCATGTCATCTGCAGCCACAGGTCACCACCCCTCCAGAAGAAGTGGAAGTTCCTCTTCCAAATTCCATTGAATCAGCACCTTCAGCTGAACAAACAAATCCACCACATCCACCATCTCCTTATCCATCCTCTTCTAGTCCTCCCCACACTCCATCGTCTAAAGGACAAATGTCCACCTCCTCCTACTGTGTCACAAAAACAGTGCGCCCCTCCTCATGCCCCTATTCCAGCTGTGCCTGCAGTCCCACAAAGACCTTGCAGAGAACACATGTCTCTAACAGACCCAACAATGTGTATGGTGACAACCATCCCATACAGTAGGTCAAGGACATTGAGAGAGAATCTAAGTGGAAGAAGCATGTGGAGGAATCAGATATGCCTGGACAATTTCCTGGCTCACCTCCCCAAGAACCTCCTCAAGAGAGTCTCTCCATGTCAGTTTTTCCCCCCACAGAAGATGATTCTAAGAATGAGGTTAAGAAGCTAAGCCATGAAGGGAGAGTATCTTTCCTTCAATATCTGCTCTCTAAGGCAATCTTGCACAATACCATGGATCCAAGTGCCAAACCTATTCACAAATGGACATTTAAGGATATACAAAATCTACTTGCTGCAGCACAAGAAGAATGGAAAGTTGCATGTCATGAGCAACTTGAGATGCTAAAAAAACGAGACATATTTGGCATTGTTGATCAACCCAAAGATCACAAAGTCATCAAGAATTGATGGGTATTTGACGTCAAACCAGACAGACATAAACAGGCATGATTAGTTGCAAAAGGATTCTCTGAGGTTGAAGGCATTGACTTTGACCAAATCTTCTCTCCAGTCATGCAATATGAGACAGTCAGATTGATGTTGGCTCTCGCTGTACTGGAATCATGGCATATGGAAGCCATAGACATAAGATCTGCCTATCTTTATGGTGATTTAGATGAAGAGATCTACATGGAATTCCCTGAAGGCTTTAAAATCCCTGGGCAAGAGGGTAAGGTCCTCTGTCTAAAGAAAGCCCTATATGGCCTTAAACAAGCTGGATTAGCCTGGTGGAATACTCTTAATGAGTCCATAAAAAAACTTGGATTCAAGCATCTGAAATCTGATCCTGGCATCTTCCTTTATAAGAGGAAAGGCTCCCACATGGTAGTAGCCATTGTCTACATAGATGATGCCATATTCTGTGGTCCCTCTAAGGCCATTGTTGATGAGATTAAGGGACATTTCATGAACAAATGGGAATGCAGAGATCTTAGCATAACCAAAGAATTTCTCCATATGCACATCCAACACAAAGATCATCAGATACTTGTCAATCAATGCATGTATCTTGAAAATATCATAGAAAGATTTGACCTGATCAATGCAAAATCCACACCCACTCCCTTACCTCAAGGATATTATCCTCTGAAACATGATGGACCTGTAAATCCTGAACTTCAAACACAACTCCAAACTATTATTGGATCACTGCTATATCTTATGATTGGCACATGCCCAGACATTGCATACGCTGTTACAGCACTATCCAAACATGCTACCAATCCTACCCAAGAGCATATAGACAAAGCACTGTACATCTGTTGCTATCTACTTGGTACCTGAAACTATGCTCTAATCTATAATGGAAAAGGATCCAGTCTTATGGCTTGTACAGACTCAGACTGGGCATCTGATCCTAATACTTGATGCTCTCAGACAGGGTGGTTTATTAAACTAGCTAATTGTACTTTCAGATGGAGATCATGACAATAGAAGCATGTTTCCCTCTCCTCTACAGAAGCTGAATACATTGCACTGTCAGCTTGTAGCAAACAGGTCATTTGGATCAAACAACTACTTGGAGAACTTGGGTATAATCTTAAACCCATTCCTATCTGTGGTGACAATCAAGGATCTATATTTATGGCATCCAATGCAGTCACTGAAACTCGCAACAAATGTGTTGAAATCAAATGGCATATAGTAAGGGACTGGGTTAAAGATGGTACCATTGAAATTTTCTTTATTAATGGATCCTCAAACCCTGCAGACATGTTCACCAAAAATCTTGGTCATATAAAGTTCAAACAGTTCAGATCAGAATTAGGACTTAGAATTTATTAGATTTCATCCTTTCTAGTCACACTCTTTACTATACTCTAGTATTTATGCACCTGAAAATTGGCAGCTTAGCAAGGGGGAGTGTTGAATGAGATAGTGCATTGTAGTTCATACTCCTAATTAGGTAGATTAAATAATCATATCAATAGTATAGATATTTTGAACTCCACAGCTGAGTTCCAATTTAACTCTTGTTCCAAAACCTTTGTGTGCATCTATCAACCATAACAACTCAACACAATGGTGTGTAGCAGTGTTCTATCTTGCTGAACCATTGTATGCTTGACACATATCCCAGTAGGTACACAGCTGGATGAATGCACAGATTATATGATGTATACACTTGTTCCATGAGCATGGCTGCCAGTCAATCTGGGACCAATCGAAGTGCAGTGGACCCTTGTGCATGTGTTGAATGGCACATTAATGTGGTCAAAGGAATATTTGGGTGGTCTACCCAATGAGATACTCTATCTCCTGGATAGCTAGCTGTGTGAATACCAGTTTGTGGACACACCTGCCTCTGGGCAAGATGGCAGCAAATGTCACCACACTACATATCAGCAAACCTGAAGGTGGCAGTATAGCTCTGTACAGTGCTGTACAGCCAGTACAGTTGACTACAGCACCACAGCTAGGTCCTGCCTGTACAGCACTGTCACAGGCCTGTGTCACAGTATCACAGATGCTCACAGACTGCACACAGACCACAGACCGCACAGAGTACACAGACTATACAACTTTTTTTTAATTTTTTTCATCCACTCAATTTTTATATTAAAAAATAGTTCTTATTTTGTAATCTACATACATGAGTGCCACTAAAATAATACTACTATGCTGCCCCATCTCACCATGGTCTGTGACTTGTCAACATCGCCTTGTTGTCATCACTGCCCTGCCCTTGTCATGCTATGGTCATGACATCTTCCTCATTAGTGTCATTGTTGGGTTGAGATGTGGTCATGGTACTTGTGACCCTGTCCTCAATTCATCTTCATCATTGTCCCCTTGTCATGGCACCATTGCCATGTCATGTTCATGGCCATGCTTGTTGTGCCCTCATTCTCAAGTGTATATGAGCATCTGTTGGATGCCTCATATCCCTGCCATCATCGCATATAGTGGGATGTGGGCACTAGGGGTGTGGTCATTTTTGCAACTGTCAACCTGTCATGTGTCTCAGTTGGCTTGTCATCCCTGTTACATCATGGTTATGGTCATTCTTGTGACCTCATTCTTAATGTAACATTGTTGCCATGTCCCCACTTGGCTCTTGTTGTCAGGGTGTACAGTATGGGGTGTGATTGCACACAAGATTGGAGTATGGATGGGGTGGTGTCAGATGACCTGTTGTGCACAGGGTGCAGTTGCACACAGACATGTTGTCGTCATGGTGTTGTTGATGGCACTGGGCCATCAATGACATTGTGTCATTGTCCTGCCCTGATGGCATGCCCTTGTTCTCATCATATCCCTAGGACATCCTGGTTGTGTTTTTAGGTCATGTGTGGGTTGTGGAGACAGTGGGTGGTGTTGTCGAGAGAGTTGCTGAGCTCCTCAATAGCTGGTGGGTGGTGTACTGTATGTTGAATGAGCTCTTGAGCTCATCAACAGCACACAGCGTGGCAGGAGATGCAGAGGTAGTGGATCGTCAAAGGAGCTGTTAGGCTCCTCAACAGTTGGTGGTGCAGGGGGCAGGAGGAGGTAGAGATGGCAGGTGACATTGTCAAGGGAGCTGTTGAGCAGCCTGGCAGCTGATGGGTGGCATGCTGTGTGTCAAACGAGCTGTTGAGCTTGTTGACAGCATGCAGGGCACCAAGGGAACCATTGGGTTCTTTGACAACTGGTGGTGTAGGGAGCAGGTGGACATGCAGATGGCAAGTGGCATTGTCAAGGGAGCCATTGGGCCCCTTGATGGCTGGTGGGTGACATACCATATGTTGGACAAGCTGTTGAACTCATTGACAGCATAGGGGATACTGTGACCTTGTTGAGGAAGCTGTTGGGCTCCTTGACGGCTGGTGGTGTAGGTGGTGACTGCATCAAACAAACTATTGGGTTTGTTGACAGCATGGCAGATTGGTGGGGCATCCTATGCATCCAACAAGTTGTTGAGCTCATCTGATGGAAGGGGAAGGTGGGGTGGGGCAGTGTCATTGTTGGCATGTATGTTGTTGTTGCTGTGTAGGACAGGTAGGAGTAGGCAGTGTGTGACAAGTGACTATTGGTCATGTGACATAGTCACTCAAAAATACTCTAAGTCCCAACACACTAGGAAATGCTAAGCTACATTTCCTAGTCCTTTGGGACTTTGACTGTGGCCAACTGTGTCCCTGTACTGTCTGTGCAGCCTGTGAGGGACCTGTCACCTGCTGTGCTAGCTGGGTGAATGTGATGATGTGACAGTGTGTGACTGTCATGCCATCACTCTGCTGTCACTCTGCTGTCACCTGCCATAACATGCTGTCATACTGTGACAGCATGTGCCAAAATAGCAGTTTTGCTGATGCAGCTATTTATACACTTGTCACAGTGCCTGAATGGTTGGTTTAACTTGGAACACTCTTAGGTTCCTCATGGCTGAGACTCCGGAAATCAGAGAACAGATAGATTTGGGGTGAGGTGAGGTGACACATGGTGTTTGCAAATATAGTGTTGATGCTGGCTGCAAAGAAATTTGGGGAAGCACATATTTGGACATGCATGTTTACATGGGAGATGGTTGATATCAAATAAACGCCCAAGCATATGTGAGGGTCATCTGGTGGAAGCTTGTGCAAGATATTCTGGGAGTTGATCTGGAAGTGGCACTAGAGCTCAAAAGGTGTGTTTTGTTGAGAGCAGATATGACAGATTGAGATGAGGAAGGCAACAAGGAAGATGATGACAAGGTGGATGTAGATGTTTTGCTAGGATCTTCAGATAGACCCCCAGATAGACCCAGTCTGTGGGTACTGCATCCCACTCTCCCTCTACTCACTAATGTCTTTTTGCCTAGGCTTGGGTGCTGTACCCAACTTCACACCAGCCCTATTCTTCATCATCTGGATATACCTGTGTTTATTGCAATGGACACATCAAATGGCCTAGATGATCCACTTCTTGTGCTACTTCTCTGTACATTTCCATGCACATTTAGTCTGGCATTATTTGAGGTCAAGATCAGACATCTGGTGGAGATGCAGAATGGGTACAATGGAGTGTAGTTGGGAGAGTATGTTGCACTGATTGTGAGTGTGATGGAGATGGAGAGGGCATGGGCAGTGGTTGGGATCAAGAGGAATACATTTGATTGGTATTGTTCTGGAGGGAATGGCACAGCTGGGGGACTGTAGAGAGGAGTTGATGTTTTTGTGTTTTCTTAATTCTGACGTACAGGCTTATTACTATTTCCAATGTCTCCCCTGTCTGAATGTAGCTAATCTTGTGCAATCATCTTTTCAACCCTAGCCTGGGATGTTTGAGTTTGAGTAGGACCAGAATAAAGGAGACTTGTGTGAGGTATTTCATGTCAAAGGGGAGGAAGGCTTGGACTCACAAACAAAGTTCCATAAGTGCACAACAGACTTGGTAGTCTCTAGTCCTGAAGCCAGTGGATTGATGGAACTGTAATAATATTATATTTTTTGCCTTCTTTTTCCAAGTGAACCTACTTAAGGTTCTTAGACATGTGGAAGGTCCTCAAGGCATTCTAATGCAAGGACTGGACTGTAGCCAGGTTGAACTATAAGGGCTAGTGCATCAATGGAGTCACAGCCATGCTGCACAGTTAGTGCTGGCCGTCATCCTAGCAGAACATTCCAAGGGTCTGGAACCTGAGGTAAGTATATGAGGACCCTTCTATTTCCACAGACTTCTTTCTTCTGGACTTCTTTTCATTTCCATTTCTTCTCTTCCATTTGATGGAAGCACAGACCTTTTAACCACAGGACTGCACCCATTTGCACAGCCTGATGGCAGACATTAATACCTCACCTGATACATGAGTCAAGGGCTATACCATAGCCTCCTGGGTACAGAGTTGGACTTATATGGTACAGATTGGTAGATCTGATACAAACATGTACATACATGGACAGTAGTATATAGACTCTCAAAGGCCAACTGGCATCTCCAGTCTGGTTCTCCTGGGTAGTTCCCCTAGAGCTAGATCATCCTAAGTCAATGCTTTCTAGTGTAACCTAGTGACAAGTCCCTAGTGGACTTTAGGGTTGTTTCAGGAACAGTTGCCTGAAATTATGTCAATTCTGGTGAAGCTTGTAGGAATGAGAGCACACTGAGAAATCTTCAGTTGAATGGAACAATTGGTGACTGGGCCTGACAGGGTAGAATCATTGACACTGCACTGTTCTCCCCTGTTACAATACTACTCACCATCATCCAATTGAAGCAGTGATCACCTCAGCATTGTTAGTTGTTGAGGTAAGGTCATTACTAGGATTGTTGGAGGGGCCAATCTGAGGGGAAGGATGTGATGTTGAATGCAAAGTCCAGTGAAAGCCTGCAAAAGACATGAAGTCCCTTGTGAGAATTGGACCAGTAACATGGTAAGAAGTTCATTGTTTGTTTGACACTTACAGTTCCATATGTAGTCTGTGTGCACATGACTCGTTGGCCATCCCCAAGCCTGACAACATGCCCAGCTTCTCCCACCATGTCCAATGACCAAAATGGTGGGGCTTCATGCCATGCTCAAATGCTTGCAAGGACTTTGAGTCCTTGTGCATCCTCATGAGAGTTTGTCTCTTGCATTTCATTCACATTACCACTCCCCACCTCTGCTTAACTGCTTGCCCTGAACTCATAAGTCATATGCTCCCATCAAAACTATTGTAGGGGACTTCAAGTTCTTGCAATGCCCTCACAACACCATGTGTTTTTCTTGCAGGACCCTATCTTGCCCTTTCTACCTTATGATGGTGGACCTTCAGCAGCTTCCAGAGCTCAGAAGGTCCAGATCACCCTTACTCCATATCAGTGAGTTGCCACCTCCTTTTTATGATAGTATAGGATGTTCATGTCTGAATGGACATCTATCACCTCATATATCCACTTGCTGCTATCACACATGGTGACCTTGTCTGCTACTGTATATGCTCACCACCTTTCTGTATTTCCATCCAAATACTATGCACCCTCCTGGTCACTAGTGTGTCCTACACCTGGCTTTTACTGCATTCTTGATCTTTCCAATTTGACAGAGGAAGGCATTAGTTACAAGTGTAGCATCAGAAGGATGAAGCTCAACTATGGAATAATCCATCAAGGGTCTAGATCTGGAGCCTCATGATTGCCACGGATGTTTGGTTGCTATTTGGCTGCCACTTCATGCCTTCTCCTTTGTGCCTTCATTGGCAGCATCATCTCAATTGGCTGCAGTTTTCCCAGTGGTCTTTTTCATGTTGTCAGTCTTGTATGGTACAAGGTACAGCAGATGTTAACCTTGATACTCCATTTCTCCTCTAAGTACATGAAAACAAATCTTCTAAAGATACAAAGTCTGTTTTAATTTATATATTTCAATAATTGAACATGTTGTTTCATTGGCACACTAGGTCAGACTCATGCAATGATTACGCAAAAGAGACATACTCCAGATCACCAGTCAAGTATGCCAACATTAGGTTGTTGAACTCCAACAAATCACTGACCAAACATTTTTTGACAGATTAGTTTATTTGTACAACCAAGATATGTATGCTGTTCATGATGACCCTATCCTTTCTGCACGAGAGCATTGTCTCTAAGATGGCCAGAGCTGTTGACAGCTTTATCGACAGAATTAGTCATGATCAGGATGTTCACAATGTGGGGATCTATCTGAATGTGTGTATTAGGTATGACAAACCACATCAGCAAGTGGGCAAGGATGATCAAAGATGGACTTTCAAGTTTGCTTTGAAATCCCCCACATAGACAATCCTCTCTGGATCCAGAAGTGGATTTATCAGTAAACTACTGGCTTCTGTACAGAGCTGTACAAATGTGACAGAGTCCCAGTGCCTACAACTAGGTCCAGTCTGTACAGCTCTGTCAAGTAAGCCTATTTCTGTGTGTCTGTGAATTTGTGGATCTGTGGGTCTGTGAGTGTCTGTGAGCATCTGTGAATCTCTGTGTGTTTGGGGATGTTTGTGAGTGTTTGTGAGAATCTGTGATTGTTCATGAGCATCTGTGAATATTACAATCAAATCAAAAGTATATTGAGTACTATCTAATACTAGTCCTAACCCTAATTCAATACTACTCTATTTATTCTATAGTATACTAGTATTGACAATATAGAAGATGACTAGGATAATGGTCAGAAAGGACATAAGCATAGTGTAAGTATGACCTACCATTGATGTAATAAAGATATGTAGAAATGATGAGTAGAAGTGATGAGTAGAAGAGATGATAGTGGTTGAAAGAAGAGATGGTGTGGGAAAAGTTTCAGAGGAGCCAGGTTTATATATATTTGGAGATACAAACAAGTACATATATTAACCTTAGGGAAATTTATGCAAAGTCTTTTCCACTACACTTTTGCAACTACATTTTTACTTCACTTTTTTATCAACACAAAAGTAGAAGAAGGGGTAGGGATGGGAAAGGTAGTAATGATAGAATGATAGTGATAGAGGAGGGGGAGGGAGAGAGGGAGAGGGAGGAGAGGATGATGGAGAAAGGGAAAGGGGAGGGG
>JBBPMY010000872.1:0-11052 GCA_038090615.1 Phylloporus gajari
AAATAAGAGAATAATAAGTTACAAGAGACCAGCAGAGATCAGCATCATTCCAATTTTCCTGATAACAATCAGACCACTTACAAACTATGAATGAGAGACCAGCAGGGATCAGCATCATTCTCATTTCTCCAATGACAATCAGACCACTTACCAACTATAAATGAGAGACCAGCAGAGATCAGCATCATTCTGATTTTTCCAATGACAATCAGACTTACCCACTATGAATGAGAAACCAGCAAGGATCAGCATCATTCTGATTTCTCCAATGAAAATCAGACCACTTACCCTCTATGAATGAGAGACCAGCAGGGATCAGCATCATTCTGATTTCTCCAATGACAATCAGACCACTTACAAACTATGAATGAGAGACCAGCAGGGATCAGCATCACTCTGAATTTCCTGATAATAATTTAATCATTTACTTCCTATGTGATCATCAAAATAAAACAAAATGTATGTTATATTTCTGAATGATAACTAATTGAAATTCTCCTTACTTTTGTATGTGGAAACCATGCAGCAATTCCAGTCAATAGCCTTTGATTATCTGCATTGCTCAGTGGTGATGTTGAATCCTCCATACTGGCAATAAATGGCAATAGGTATCTGTAAATCAGTCAGTATCTATTAAATAACCATTTAGATCTATTACTTACTTTTCAGTGCAATATTTGACACAGAGTAACATGCTAGAATGCTGAGTAGTGACCAGTAGCTTTTGCAGCACTTCCTCATTCAAGGCTTGTACAGTTCTCTCTAAAAGGACTTGACACCCATTGTCAAGTTTGTGCATGTCTAAAAAAATAAATTTTGCCAGACTACTATAGAGAATATAAACATACTTACTTTCAAGCTCCACATAATCCCTAGGAGGATACTTTCTTGTCTTCAAATTCTGCTGTGCAGTACTGTCTTTCAACATCTCTTCTGCATACTCCTTGATCTTCCTGTACTGCTCAGTCCGAGGCAATTTTCTTTCTTCTGGTTTGAGTTTTGTACGTGCTATGGCCATTAGTGCATCACATTTCGTGAACACAACCACAACAGGAACTGCAATATAATGGTTATTGATATGTAAAGGCCAGTAGAGCAGATTCTACCATTTCCAGTGTCACATTCATCAAAAAACTTTCGTTCCGCACTCAACACAGCACGGTGGTGCTGGTCCATTGGGATACAGTACCTATTTGACAAGAAGCTGTTTTCAGTGTACTGTAGGTATTATGATGTCTCTTTACCATATAGCATGAATGCGTTTCTTGAGGAAAGTGGTCTTCGCACGTTCGGCAACAAATTTTTGCATTCGCGCAAGCTCCTCTACGCTACCAGCCTCGATCCCCCGCGAGTCGTGAAAGACATAGCCTGGGTTACTTTGGAAGACCAATTCATCTTCAATGTCGTGCATTCCGCGCTTGGGGTACGTTAGCTGAGCCTGGAGATGGGATCCAATGTACAATGTGCACTCACATCCCTAGATGCCTCGATCTGAGCACGATCAACCTGATCACAAACTATCAGTGCTTGGCTATCTCACAACTAGAAGGAAACCCATACTTTGTTCCCCTGACCATCGTAGATCTCTGGATCCTCCGTAGAGTCGCAGATCTTCTTGAGAATGGTTGTTTTACCCGCGTTAGCCCGGCCAATGACAAGGATCCTGAACCGTCCAAATTTCTCTCGAAGGTTTTCAAACTCCATAGTGAGTATAAGAGCTACGGCTAAGGCTGGGAGGTGATCGTCTCGACGTTGGAGTCGTTCGCTTTGCAAGCGGACATTGAATTGCTGCGTCCACACGCCGATGACCGAAATGGCTGAGTACTCTCCATGATCACATTTGTTCTACCCGCCATCTCGGCTGGATGGGCGAATAAACTCGCATAATTGGTGGTGTATACTCGCCCCGCACCCCTAACAACTGCATAAGAAGCCTCAGCGAATTGGTCCATAGCCACCCGCCACGCGCACTGACGGTCATTGTTGACTCTACCGTGACCTACTGGCGCATGAGATGTGCTTGAGAAAGGAGACGGAAAACATACAGGACGGGCTCTATTCAAAGGATGGGTCGTTGGTAAGGCTATCACGTTGGTTGCAGCCGTGACCTGTCGGTATGTCTGACGTCAGATTCCTTGCCTGGCAGTGATCTTTTGTCCTTCCGAGAGAACGTCCTTTAGTATGATGACCAGATCGCTATTCTTGGGGTCGCCACAACATCCCGTCTTCCCGGGTTCGCTTTGAATCCAACATTCGCAGGTAGTGGATATCTTTCAACCAGGTTTATACGACATACGACCATCATACAATGAAAACGGATCAGCATGCGATCGCGGAGTTGGTTAGAGAGTTGGACATCTCGACAGAGACCAAGGCAAGTGGCACGACGCCTTTTTCAACTCCTTTTGACGCGTATTAGGTGAACAATGAACTAGTCGACCCCACCATCACCGCACGTTTTCTTAATCGCACCTGGGAAATTTCCGCAAAAAAAGACCTACAGTACGACCGTGTCTTGCGTAACACGCTTCATTGACCCATCCCTCGGCACAGTAGGCGGTACCGCCGCGCCTTCCGAGATCAAGCCGATCTCGGTCACAAGGATCTTACCAGGACATCCGAACCTCTTGCGACGATGGAGTTCGAGGGCACCATGTCGTCTGTACGTACGTGACAAACACGGGTCAGGGCCTCAAGGTGCCTCGATTTGCCCTTCAACGTTCAATGCTGAGTAACTCACATCCAATGCCTTCCGAGACCTTGGAAACCTTGGCACAGATTGGAATGAAACGCCTGGCTATACAATAGATGAAACTGAGGCATTCAAGAACACCCTCGATGCTCCTGATTCTCCCGAAGGCACTCCGAAAACGCATAGTAGAAGAGGTCAAGACGTACGAGATCCGGAGCGAGATATATGGGGCATCCGACCATGTCCTGGTAGCCTTGGTGGTCGATAGCGAAACAGTGACAGGCGATAAAGCGTCAGAGGAACACCAAGGTCCTCAATACTCTCCAAGTCACATGCCCGGTCTCTCGTACGTGTACCCTCGCATCCTTTCGCAAGACAATCGAAATCGTCCCCACCCTTCCACTCTTCGCGGTAGCACCTTGTTCGTTGACCCCCATCTTCGTCTTCTAGTCACCTTCATCCTCATTGTAGTGGTTCTGGTGCACCTTAGGCGGTTGCTTTTTCGAGATGGTTGACCAAGGTGAGGTTCCCTTCCGCACTAAAGGCGAGTGGAGCATCGGGGATACGTGCCAGGCTACTATGATTTCTATATTATCCTGGCTCCTCGGTCTTGACGAAGCCACCCTTGAAATGGAACCTGAGCACGACCTCAATCATGCACCTGCAGTTTTGAGGTATGTGGCGAATGCTTTGCTTCACGTAGATGCTCACATATCACTTTATATCTCCTTCAGTATCACCAGAACGATATAAAAGTGTTGAAGGAAAACAGTTCACGATAGCATTTACACGACATAAGGTAGTACATACTGGGTAGATTGGTATATATACGAAAACAATAAATGGATATAGCATTGATAACCAAGTTGACCTGAAGCGGTCTACTAGCACGCCTCCCCTTCGGCATCCAACTCACTATCACTTTCTACCTCTTCGTCATCCTCTTCGTTCATGTCCTTGCCAGGAATAGGTGGCTGATCTGGCAAACACTACGAAAACAGAGGCTATCACAACTCGAGACACGAGGAACGCGAACCAACTCACCACGAATGCGAATTTGCACACCAGGTGTCCACCTTTGTTGAGGCCCTTTTCTTGCCAGGACTATTTCCGCGTGCCAGTGAGTATACGGTATCACACCTGGATTGGTGCTTACCTTTTTTACAACATACAAGCCGTCATAGCGATATCTATAAGGGACATGTCAGATCTCGCGCGTACGGGATAGGGCTGGTTCTGACCCTTCGCTTGGCCCATACTTGGACCTCAGCTTGTACCCTCTGATAACCCGTATAGGCTTGCCAGTCTCCACGGAGCGCTTCCAAAGAGTTGATATGGGAGAATTCACCCGTGCGCGTGATGAAGCTTACCTTGAGTGACTTGTTGTGGTTATGTTCAAACGATTCGTCAAAGCCTTGTTCGGCAGTTCGAAGCTGTGATTACGGTCAGATCTCATCAATAAACCGGAGCGCATTCGCTCACGTTTTTGGGAGCTGCTTTCGTCCCTTTGAGATCCCTGCCACCTACAAGGATGAGCGATGGTTACTTTCACTGAGTTCGCATGGAATAAGAATTCAACTTTCCTGCGCCTGTATATGTACTTGAGGAACGAACACAAATGAGTTGAAAAGATTAGATGATGAGACTTACAATGCATATCCATCGTCGACGTCGTCATCGTAGCCTCCCGAGATTGCGACAGAATACGCGCCGCCTGGGCCTGGAGATATGCCTCCCACCCATGGACTATACGATCGTTATTCATGACACGAAGACACAAGAACCAACATGACGCACGCGTGAATGGCGTCGCCCGAACACTCCTGCCTGAACCTATCTCAAACACCCACTCGAATCAACACAAAAACAAGACACACTTCGACGCCCACCACGACCCAACCTCGATGCCAGGGATCGACCCATACGTTTTCCTTGCCAACGCCTCAACATTCACAACGCATTCAAGAAACAGCACGACTCACGGGTTATGCCTCCGCTCACGTTTCACCGTGCCAGAGACATCGCCCACGAGGGCCTTGACAGACATGGGCTGAGGGGTACCCCGCGAAAGCGCGAGACGCGTGCGCTCGTCTGCGGGCTTGCCCGCGAGGCGCGAGCTCCGTCGTTGGCTCTCGGGCGCCGTGTTCTCGTCGTTGACGACGCGTGCGCTTCGCTTTGCAGGCGTGTCGTCTGCGTCTGTGTCTGCCTTGCGTTTGTGACCGGCAACGGTCAGCTTTCGTTTTCTTTGGGCGTTCATGGCGTGTTTCCTTGGGTTCAGTCGCTGGTTTAAGTTTCTCTACGCCGAATGACGCGAGGAGTTGGTGGTTGCACGCAATATTGGCCTCGCGTTCTTCGGCGTAGCTGAGCATGGTTTGAGTGCGAGACGATCACGCGCCTGGTTCGAAACGCATATGGACATTCCCGCTCAATCACCCGCCAATCTACTTCTTGCCATCCAACTTGCAATCAAAAAGAACTATTAAATCCTGTCAATGATGTTTACAACCGTCTATCGGTATACGCGGACTTCCAAGGGTGACAAAAAGGGGATCAGGGGGACTATGAGTACGAATAGGATAGCATGGCCGGTATGTGAGACGTGATAATCGTGAGCTCCATGAGGATTTCTATAAATCGCAAGGCCCACTGCCAAGTGCAATCAAGGGGCATGTCAATGCAGGTGTGGTCCACGGCACCTGATGGCGCAGTTTTGGCTTCGGCCGTCGTGCTCGCGACTTTCTCTCACAGGTAGGGCCCGTCGTCTCCGTCCGCGAGTTCAGCTCGCCCTCGGCCGGCCTGGAGGATGAGGACGCCCGTGAGTTGGAGGCGTGGATGATCTGAATGAGGCTATCTCTCTTGGCCGAGAAGCCACCTGGAGTTGCAAAAGGTAGTGTCCAGGATCCGCGAATTGCCCGATCTCTCGGTTCCTTCTCCCTGCTCTCTTCTCGGATCATCAATATGTTGCTAGTGGCGGACCTGTTATCATTGTGAACGCTAGCTAGTACAGTTGCGACGCACTTGTTGTGTTCGCTGACAAGGATCCTGTTCACATCCCGCTCCCAGTTACGAGGGCAGACGTTCAAAAGTTGTCATCAAAGCTTCGCGAATTGACTAGGCTTGCGAAGAGGACGGATATGACCGGTCCGGTGACTCACGGTCTCGTCTTGCGGCAGCTCTGGGAAAGGGTGGTTTCCTGCATCGTCGATGTTCTTCAGATAATATGTCCTCTTCAATCACGCATTTGGTGGTGTCCTACCACCGAATTCTCTTCATTGCCTTTGCACGCTGCCACGCCGTTCAGAAAGGGCCAAAGGGGTGTTCCTGGTCTCTACACCTCGTCTTATACCACCACCTTGACTGCCCTCATCCGTGCTAGGCGACCTACCCCAACAGATTCCAAGACCACGAAGAAGCTCTTTATTGCCATTGGTCAAGCGGCAGCCAAGAGCGCTAGCAAACTCCTTTCCGTTAGCATGGAACTGACGCACATTGGTCAGCTCGTAGACGGTCTCGCAACGTGGACGACTATAGAAGAAGAGGAGGCTTGCGTTTCCAACGTCACGCATAAGTTGGGCAAGAACGAATGGGTGCACTTTGCCTGTCACGGTGTTCCCAACCAGACGCAGCCGTTCGAGTCTGCGTTTGCTCTTCGCGATGGACCGTTTTCAGTCCAGCACATCATCCAATGCGACTTGGAAAACCCGGAATTTGTGTACCTGTCTGCTTGTCATACGACTGTTGGAGACAAAAAGGGTCCGGACGAGATGATTCATCTCGCATCTGCTATGCAATTTGCAGGTTTCGTTCTATCATCGGGACCATGTGGGCAGTGGATGATGCTGAGACGAACAAGATCACGTCCGAGTTTTACAAACACCTGGTGGACGATGTGCGTCTGGATTATACGCGTACAGCACGGGCGCTACGGAAGACGATGAGGTCAGTGAAGATACCAATCGATCAACGCATCCTTTACATACATCTTGGTGCCTGACATTGTTCCCTCGAGCCTGCTTTCTGTCTAGCTTTGCATTACTTGTAGACCTATGCCGGTACCTCCTCGCAGTAGGGTATGATACTCTACTTATCACATAGCAATGGAAGTGTATTTATCCTCTTGAGATCCGTGTTCAACGTGTTCATCTCGTGCGCATCTCGACCTCATCAGATTCCGTAGATACTGCTTGCCACCCCGCACTCGTGTTCGGTCGTCCCCTTATTCGATCGACAATGGACCCTAGGAAGCCTGTTTCATATCCTCAGCGATCACCTCGCCTCGTCAGAATCGAAGTGACATACCCAACAAGAACGGGAGCTTGCCCTGTTCTTCTCTATTCGTGAGGTAGTACACTGGCACACCCGCAAGTACAAAGCCTGTTGGCCACGGCATGCTCGCAAAAAATCACTAGACAGACTCAAATAACACACGCACCAAGTACTGCTACCGCTTCAAGCGGTGCTGCAATAATCGGCATACACAGCAAAAATATCGCAACAGCACAAAATGTGAGGGGTGTAATAATCCAAGTTTTGTACGGTCTATTGCAAGATGACAGTTAACGTCAATCAACGTTGGGTTCAACCTTACCTCTCCAAGTTTGGCTCTTTAACGCGTAGTATAACCAATCCAAGTACCTGTAGATGCGCATGGTCAATTCGACACCAAATTCCAGAAGTCAACCAAGACGCACAGTCAAAAAGTAAAACGACCAGGACGCTACCACCGAAAAGTTGATCAGAGATCGGAACCCACCCCCGGCGACGATGAACACGATGGTCATTGTCGTTTGCAACAGGATGGCATTCACCGGTGTCTTGCGCGACTTGTTCAGTTTGCCGAAAAAGGCGGGAAGGTATCCTTCTCGTCCAGCGGCCTGGATGAGGCGTGAGCTAGTGAACGTCGAGCCTTTTTTACTTTGATGAGCGACAGTATACGGATGAGGGGGTTTCAAACCCTACCATTGAGAGCACCAAGGCAGGATACTGCCACGAGGGCGGTAAACACGACCCCACCGATTGGTCCAAGCAGCGCACGACCAAATTCGAGTGCAACGGCATTACTACTACCCACTGTTGTCTTGTCAAGTACCACAAGATACGACACGTTGGCGAGGAAGAATAATGTCTTTGATGACCGTCAGTCATGTGTAGTTTTTGTGCAGAGATCACCTACGCAAACAATTGCCATGCTAAGATGGATTGCTCTGGGTATGTTCTTCTCTGGGTTGTACATCTCTCCACCTACATAATTTGCCTGATCCCAACCGTCAAGAGCCCACAAGCCAGAATAAAGCGCGAGGGAATATGCTGATGGGCTTGTACTCGAGTTTTCAAACAGAGGCTCCTTGAACGATTCCGATGCCCGTCCTCTAGCCAGTTGTACGAGACCCAGAACCGTGACCAATATCTGTAATCTCGGTTGTTCTGCTTCATGCTTTTTGCACAGAAAGAGGAACGTGACGTACCAAAGTACAGATCTGTCAGAGACCATCAATTAGTGATAGAGTTCCACAATCTAAAATCTGAGCACCTTGAGAAAAGTAAACAAGACTGAAGCTCTTGCACCCATTTTCTTCGTCGCTGAACACGTGATAGCAACCAAAAGCACTGCTATGATTGCGGTAAGTTTGATAGACCACTGCGGGACACTGTCAGGTGACACCTCGTCGCGAGTAATATGCCACATTAGTCGGTTGAGGTATTCAGCAAAGATGAGACTAATTGCCGCATTACCGCCTACAGAGTTCAAAGAGGAAGAAAGATGATCATTTGAGGCTGGCTCAAAGTCTGAGCTCCCCGACGAACCTGGTTTTAATGCAGAGATGGCCGTCCAAGCGAAAAGGTATGATACGAGTGGCCCATAAGCATATGATAGATATGCCTGGGGACCACCATCCAAAGGTATACTCGACCTAAGGATAACCGAGTCACAGGTAAAGGTCGCTGGAGTAAGAGGTGACACACCCAAGCTCTGCAAAACTACTTGCACCCGTCCAAGCAAGTAAACCTGATGCAACCCATACCGTCAGACTTGCGCCAACGCTGTGTGTACTCGCAACAATGACACCCGGTGAGGAACTACCCCGTACCGTCAGTCTCCAAGCACAAAGTAGAGCAAACAAAATTCGTACAATATCCCGGAGCCAATCTAGGGTGACGGTGAATTCCATGAATCGCCCACATGGTACATACGCACCTGCAACCCAACAATCAATCCGATACCTAACACACGACCGTCGAACAATATCGAAACAGAAAGGGCGATAAGAACGCGCACCGTGCACCAAGCTGATACTTTTCTCTGCACCAGTCGCCCCTCTGAGTGATGGGTCCGTTTCGCTGATGGTCTCGCTCAGTGGGAGTAAATCTGCCTGAAAGTCGAATCCCGAAAACGAAAAAGAGCGTGCTCTGGCATGTCCTGGCGTGGTCGGTGCCTTCATAGGACCATCTGTGAGCTCGAGGTGTCGCAGGGATTCTGCCGAGTCATTTGAGGACGAAAAAGAATGGCGTTGGCGAGGCGCGATGGGCAGGCGTTGGCCAGTGGTTGACGTGGACGACGCTGGGCTACGAGAACGAGCTGACAGAGGCATTCGACATGCAAGGTGGAAGTGGTTTTGTGGTAACTGTCAACCTTGTTTGTCCAAGTCGCGAACTCGGAACTCGACTTGTCAACATCGTGCTTGACGTGCAACTTGTTCCGGCTTGAGAACACACACATTAGTCCCGGTCCCGCATATCATTCTCAATTGACTCTCCAGACTTGAAGGTCCCTCCCAAGTTCCGTCCATACCACTATCCAATCCCAGTACGGATGCATATTTGCATGTCGGCCGCTGAAGCGCTGAAGCTTCATAGGAGGAGTCAGTCTGACTTGTGGTCCAACATTACGGATGCCATACGCTACCTTTGGCCCTACAAAGGTCTGACCGGGCGTTTATAGAGGTTATCAAGCATATCGCGCACCATTCTCACCATGGCATCCCTCGTTCACCGGAAATACTGTCGGAAACAGTTGCACATGCACAAAATCTGACTGAAAATGTGACCTTATCTGCCAAGGCTTTTCTGCTACATGTCGGGATGCAACTGTGAACACGCCGTTGGGAGTTTCAGGCTTAAACGAAGTGAGTAGCAGTCGTAAGTGCAAACGTCACACAATATTTTCGATGTGTGATTGTATTTGTGCAGGCAGGAGTGTGATGGAGGGCACTCTTGATATTGTTTCGCAATGTACACATAATACACATCAGACTAGACGTAACAAGTACAGTTCAAAACTCAATTCTACAACATGGCAAATACGTAGACATTGGCCGAGAAAATGACGAGACACCAATGGTGGTCATAACCATGCCACTGCTAAAGTCTACCACTTGACCGGAATCTGCTTCCTTGTCTGCAGACTCGCCAGGGAGGGACGGGGAACCCGAGAATATTTCAGATGGGGATGAATTTGAATGTGACTTGACGGACTAGTTGTCGCGATCAGCGTGCGTCAGAGGATAAATAGTCTCATCCGAGCGAGCAATATACTAAACTGAGTATCTGGCGAATGGATCCAAGGATGCGCCGCAGCATCATCTTCTGAAGCACGTTCAAGCTCTCTGGGAACTTTGACAAGTCTCTCTCCAACTCTGCCAACCGATCCTGTGTTGCAAGATGGGAACCAAGGAAGAGACAGTGCGGCATGACTGTGACCCCTATGGTCCCTACAGCTGAAATGATCAGCAGTGATATAGAAACCTAAAGTATGGCATACAAGTATAAAGAGACCCGCTTGGATAGAACAAATCCACGAAAAGTGGTCCCCCAATTAATGGGGATCTCGGATATAATTACCACAACCAAGATGAGCACTGCAAAGACCTCGAGGGGAATTCAGCCTTTTAGTCCATAAATAGCAGCAACTTTACTCGCCAACACAGCGATGATGCCTTCAAGTAACCTCACTAGTTTGTGTTTCGGTGGGTTTTTGAAAGCCAGAATGAACATGATATCAGTGGCGGTCAACAAAACGGTCGACCATAGTGGGAGCGCGGGAAAGAGAAGAACGAGTGCAACACCAGTACCAGCCAAAGTCATGTATCAAACATTTGTAATTAGCACAAAAGTGTGGTACATCAATGCATCAAGTGATTTATTACTTCTGGTAGAGTGAAATATGATATATTATGCCCTGCTCATATTTACCTGAGCTGATGTATCACTCATTTGTAGCTGGTCCCCTTATCTGTATAATATATCAGTCTAGATATCATCTTGACCAATCAGATTTGTATGCCCAAATAGTGCTTTTCTGAATATTACATAAGGAGATCTAAGTGAACTGATATGGTATATGATCAGGTACATAATTAGAA
>JBBPMY010000873.1:0-11047 GCA_038090615.1 Phylloporus gajari
TCCGCTCCTGGAGACGGTGGTGTGAAAATTGGTTGTTGAGAATTGGTGGCCAGAACACCACTAAGCAGGAGGAACCCAAAGAGCGACCGCATTGTTACAACTCTTCATTAACGCACATTCATTTTATTACGAGCCCTCCTTTAGGAGGCGAGTTCTTCTGTCAAACGGAAACTGTGTGCCTGAAAAAAAAAAATCGGATTCGTGGGAAGGATCTGGCCGGATCGGAACTTCCATATTCAGCTTCGGTCACGCGTCGATTGAAGCACCTCCCCTGACTTTGACAGACAACAACTGCTAGCACAGACGCCACAACAACCATCAAACGATGCCAACCATAACGAAGAATTTGCGTTGCGTGATAGATCAGGCATGCCAACTACAGGTTGTGCGCAAAGCACTGTCTCTCGTAGCTGCTGCACATACAACGACGGAATTCAAGTATGAACTACCCAAAGTACTTCAATGCCCCACTCTGTACAAGCATGCCAGCTACACTCTGTAACTTGTAACTAGCGACAATGGATACTGTGTGCATGATCAAGATATCACATGTGAATAGTTTGATTGAGTCACGAGCCCAGATTTAGGAGACAACATGCGGGTTTGTTCTCTTTTCCTTGTATCTAGTATCGACTTTCCTACGATGTCTTTTATGTATCACCTTTTGCTCGGTATGTCTATTCTGCCTCTCTTATATTACTTTTAATCTGTCATAGTCGAACGGCACGGGAGCACCGCTGATGTTAGGTTTTCTGTGATCCTATTTCATGAAGTTCCATTAGATGCCATACCTCGTCTAAGGGCAGATCAGCGTGCGTTTATACTGTCAGAGTGTTTGTCACACCTCACCACCTTCGTATTCAGATGCTGCGTTGTCTACCCTGCCTGGAAGCTTTGAACTCATAGGCAGCCCTGATGCCGATTTTATTCGTGCAACAACTTCGCACATTTTTGCTGACAATTTTATGGTACGCCACGGACGGTAAGCTTATTCTTCCCCCTTCAAACTTCTACCTTTATCACCAAATGCTTTAGCAACCCTTCGTTGTCTGATTGTTTCGAAACGGTCACTCTTTTGGTTGTGAGCTTGAATGAAACATCTGTTGTGGATGCAGTCAGAAAAGTTGTCGAGATGCACTTGCAGCATCCAACATAAGAAGGTTGACAGGAACATTATAGTATTAGTAGAATATCTACTGTATCAGTATAATTAGATCGGTCGTTTGTGGTGCAACTCATGACACTCAATCTCGTAGATCACCACGTATCTCTAATTCTTCCCAAAGAACTCAACTGCTGCCGCTACTCTGCCGCGTTGTCTTTCAGACGCTTGTCGTCAGCATGTGGAGATTTCTGTCATGAAAAATAGACTTACTGTCGACGATGTCAACCAACAGAAACATAGACAATCGCTGTAATGCTCTGCAAGCCGTTGCTATGTGGGTGAAATATAACCATTTAACATTGCGGTCTTGAACAAGTTCTATTGCGTTTTGTGAATGTGATACACGTCGTTACAAAACACTTACCGAATAAAACTGACGTTGGTGGGCAGTTGTTGACATTCTCAGTGAACAACACAGTTCCCGGAAGATAATCGTCCACCTTGATCTGCATCCATACCATTGTTAACCGTGGAATTCTGTACATTGCTTGATCGACTAAGGTTTTTTCACTGTGCAGGTTCTAGATAGGTAATTAAATAGACTTACTGCAAATGAATGCGGTTGAGAATGGTCTGTTGTTGTGTAATACGGTGTTCGCCATCAATTACTCCGACGTGATTCAATATTGTACATGTACCAGTTGCCTTCCTTGTCTTATAAGCATGGCACTGTGATTTGTATGAGGGACGGAAGGGGCACGATCTGCTTGTGCACGAATGTCAAGCGTCTATCGCTTCATCTTTGCAAATAGTGTGGATTACTGAAGGGAATGTCAGAGTCACATGTAGAGCGTCCACGTTAGTTGTCACGTGCGGGACACAGCTGCAAGCTGTCACCAGTCAAGTCATCGGTCACCTGTGCTCCCTCATGTTTTATACTGTCCGTCAACCATGTATTCAGGGCCACATCCAATACTTTGTCTGACATATAACCTGTGAATGCGTGAAGTCGGGTGAGTACAAATCCTATTTTCATGTGCATGCTGCATGGTGACGCTTAAAACAGACATTTCAAGTCAGTCCTGGAACGCTGACATGATGTATGTGACACAAGGGCATGTTTGAACAAGTGTCAAGATCTGTTCATGCCAAAATTTAAAATGACTATCACCTGGTCTTGTTGGTAAGTATGTCGCAGGCTTGTCACTTTCCCTGCATAAATACTGTGTCTTATACTAAACGAGATTTTTTGGCATCACTACAAGCGACACCAATGGATGCTCACTTTGACTTCGAACATGGCAGTAGGTTGCCATGAACTGGTTGTTCATATTGAAAGCTAACTTTCATGGTGACAGGGCAATTACTGATGGACTGTACTAAAGATTGTCTTGATGACGACTTTATTGCACCTTACGTTGCGTGTAACAAGGCAAGTACATGAGCGTTTGGTGCGATGTTACTTAAGTTGCCTGATAGGATTTGGCCATCCTCAAGTCTTGGTATGCGTCAGCTCCCAACCATGACCAGATGAGCTATATGGTGTATAAAGATGTCAAGACAGGGGAAGTGGAAGAAGTGGTTTTATCCGTTCAGGGTTTTCTGCTTAACATGGCACTTCCACCAATCACAAACCTGCCTAGATGCATGGATCTATTGACTGAAGATTGTCAGACTTTAATGTGGAGATAGCAACTCTAATCTGGCGAAATACCTCAAGCAAGTGGTCACCCTCACTGGCATCGGTTCAAAGCTCTTTGACGATGTGGTGGAAACTATTCAAGCGGCTCATTCCCACCTTGTGCAGAGGTATATGCCGGGATCACTGCCTAGCTGGAAGCCAGACGTTCTCAAAGGCCATAAAGTTCTGCATATCAGTAACCGATACTTTACTTCTAGGAACCGCCTCAGCCTGTCGCCCGAAGTACCTTTTCACGCTGGAGTCAATCCGAATGATGTGTTGCACCGCCTGACAGGCAATCAATACGTTCACCTTGAGGACAACCACGTTGGTTATTACAGTATGAACGTGGATGGCAAGTAAGTGTTCGTTGATGGTAGTCGAAAAGTTAGTGACCGTTTGGCAGTTTTGAGGTGTGTGAACCTACCATGTTCAGACATGATGATTACGTCAAAGCCAATTTCTCGATCATCTCGTTCCCTGTCGAACATATGAAATATCGGATGGGATTAGTACTATGTTCACTGGCCTTAATCGACTCTACACAATCTATTGTGAGAGCGTTCATGTCCCTCTTTGTTTTCTTGCTTACGAAAAGAATTTACAGGCAGCTGAACGCCGTCACAAGGAGGCAAGAGAAGCTGCCGCAGCGGAGTTGGACAATAGATTGCAAACATTCACCCGTAAGCAAACATGTTACATTGCTGACGAACCCACCGATGCTCTTATGAAGAAGATGAAGAAGATGACCACGATGGATGTGGTATGGGAGGCGTAATTCGCGCAAGGTATACATTTGTACATGGCCTTCTATACTATTCTGATACCTTATCTATGTACTTCTCGAACGTTACAATCTTCCGTGTTTAATTGTCCTTTGTTTTCCGCTGACCATGGCGATGGCACTATGGTGGCTGAGACTGCCTACAAGTGTCCACAGCTTCAATGGCGTATCACATGGTAATGTCACACACTTCATGTGTTTTTTGAAAATTTCATCTTGCTTGATCTGCCGGTGACGTGCTCTAAAGATCAGACTTCTCATGCTTAATGTCTCACACTGACTGTTGTCTGATTCGCACATCACCTCCTACCGATTTCAAGTTCGAACGCAGGGGGACAGCAACAATTTTTGTGAGATATTTCACTTTCGAAGTCTTTGTCGGATTTAATAGTGTTTTCAGATTATGGCAAGCGACAAATCGTTTACAGACAGGTGCGCTGTGGACTGTGGTGTTTAAATGTCGTCTGAGATATTTACATCCCATGCTGTCTGTTCTATCATAGCCTCTCGACATTATTCTATGGCTTCTAAGAGGTGAGTCTGTCACCTTCCTTCCTTCTGCATTGTTACCTACTCCGAGTCATGTTCAGGCTTCACAAGGCGTCTGCCAAAAGGTATGAGCTCTTGTGTCACTCGGCATTGAATCGCACACTGCTGAGTTTTCGCAGTGACCGTGTCTCTTCTGCCTCAAAGAGAGGCCATTATTGTTCTCCTCCACATACGGTGAGAGGTACACGTGCCCAAAAGCCTTCCCACCAGTGACCTCAATTATCCACTGTCTCTGGCAAATATGGGCTGACAAGCATTTTAGCCTGCTTGAGTCGATCAAATCCAGCCATGCTCACCAGTGACGAGTGTGGCCTATCGTATTATCAGAAGCTTTGGTAGGGGACAACGATGAATCCGACAGTGACGAGGAAGAATCTGTGTCCGATGAAGAAACAGATATAGAAGGGATCGATTATGATGACGACAGTAATACTGGCAGGTCAGACACTAATAAATCGGACACTCTTGTAGATGAATCCGAACATGTTGATGATGGCTTCAGGTGCCAGTCGGATAATTCAGAGAGCAGTGTCTATCAATCTGACACTGATGAAGAGAAATCAACACTTACTCGTGCTGGTGAGTCGTCCAACATGACTCAATATCATATTGATATTCACATTAGATAGCCCTGAGTGGCTCGGAATAATCTCGTTGTCTTCGGGTGAATCTGATGTCGAGCGCAACGAGGACGAGATCCCAATAGAGTTGGCTCGGTTGCATAAGGAACGACTAAGGTATGTTCATGACCGATTAGTATTGTGAATACTGAATTTGAACCTGAAGACTTAGAAAGACCTCAGAGGGAGGCAAAAGAGTCGTATGTCCACACAGTTGTTCATTTACCTATGAACCTTATTTGCTTCTTTCAAGGAGCTAACTGAGTGCGCTTCCTTCGTAGATTTCTACGTTGTCTAATCTACTTACTCACACATTCAGGAGCACCATATACTACCGAGACCTCATTGATGTAGCATTTGTACTTACTTCCTTGACTGACTCTGTATCTTTTACAGATTTCTTTGTTTAGATGGAAACCTCCTGTGATCAATCACTCGAAGGTTGAGAAACATGACACAATATTCTCATGATATTATAAAGGCCTTGTCAACTTGCCATACGTGTGCTTGTAACTGTGTGAAACCTGTTTGATGCTGATCTCTTCTTATAGCATGGTTAATGTAATCACTAACAGGCCAGGGTGGGTAGTACAGACCACTTCACTTGATTTGTGGTTTCAGAACAGCAGAAAGGTTGACACAACGTTAGTCTATCTTAACTGTTTGATCATTTGTTGAATCCCTCTTGCTAGCTTCCTCCGAGGACTCTACATGTTTAATCGTCACAAGAGTTTCGTCAATCTATTGTGAATAGATCCCCATCTCTTATCGACCTGCCGTGTATCTGCAACATCAAGCAACATCACAGTGACACTTGCTGACTGAAAACCAAATGACCCCCCTTATGCAATGTGTATCTCTATTATCGACATCAACAACTGTAATATACACACTCCCTGTACACCGTTTGGTCTCAAGGCCTCGGGAATGCGTGCCATCAATGGTGACTTCCTTGTCCAAGAATTCAAGTGGCTTATTGGTTGTTTGGGCGTGGTTTTCAAAAAAGACACATTAGCTATCAACTTATTCACACATCATCCTCAGTTTTGCACCTTTGTTGATCACCTACCTGAACCTGTCAACAGACAAAGTAAGTGAAAGCTGACCTATGATGCAATCATACTCTAACATGTATGGAATTTGTGGCAATAGCGGAACAGACACCAACGAAACTATCGTCTTACTCTGTCACTGTTGCCAGTCCTCGGACTGTTTCAGGGATGCCGACTGCATGTCTAGCCCTGCCAGCCACTGAAATGGGTTAGTCCCGTGTCTTCATACTGTTGAAAAACACTCAAGATACTAGTTCCTTTGTATGACTTCACATCTAGAACTACACCGTTTGATCCTTCAACAGATCTTTACCCTGCAAGAAATAACGCCTCATTGTATGAGTATGACATCCCTCAGCGCTCATTAGCGTTAGTGGCCTATACTGTCAATAGCTATAAGAGCAAGAAGGATGTGACGGATAACAACCTTGGACTCGATTTACATTGGGCCACACTTGTAGGGACATATGATCATTGATGTTGGAGGTAGTAGTTCCTGGGCACGTGGCATGTTTGTAGTATATATTTTAACTTCCTTGCCATACTAGCGAGTATTGTTAGTGATTATGATGATGCTGTTCAAATATGATGAGCTATGTAAAGCCTACACAATTGGAGGCATTGCCAATGAAAGCCTGAGTGAAGCAAGATCTACACACGATGCTATTTGGGGTCCAACGTTGAATTACGCTGGCTCAACGTCGCAATCTAATAATTTTATGGTATGTGCACATCTCCATCATTCCAGTGGGCAATCAAAACTTGTGCTTGCCAGACGGTTTCGTCTAAGTCCAATTCTACACCTGAAACATTGCATTAGTATCCAAGTATACAAAGATGAGACGCAGGGAACATACCATACAAGATATAGGTCTCAGTGAGTACAGACAATAAGCGAAATGCTTTAATTGCAGTCTCCACATGAGCAAAATAAAAGCCAGCAATGTGTCTGTTTCGAATCAGACCTATATCAATTGAATGTAAGCCTTTGAGACACATGGCAAGCTCAACTTACTCATTAGATGTGAAGTTGATGGGCAATCGTCCTCATCTTCCATGAACACTATTGTGCGATCTGGAAAGCGCGAACAATCATTCAGGATCGGAGACATCAGTAATCAAGAAAGATCGTCATTCGTACGCATTACTGTGCAGTAGTCAGTATTATACAGGATCAATAGATTACACTGGGTAAGACTTACTATGGATAATTGCTCCCTGGTAAGAGTGTTGTTCGGATGTAATCCCTTGATCCATTGTGCCTTTTTACAACCTCTTCACACCATATATGTCTTGTAGTTGAGATTTGTAAGATGTTAGATGGCACCCCATGTTGGTGCCCACTTTGTTTGTCCAACTTGTCAATCATGTGTGACTTCTGTTGCGAATTGTGTAATTCGTTAGTTGAAGGATCATATGAAATACTGAGTGAATGTCAGATTTCATTGCAGTGAGTAATGTTCTATAAATGCAAGGCTCACACTGCATAGGACCATTAAAAACAACCTTGCCTTCGGTACTTCCAATCACGTCGTAGACTTGTAGACCTAAGTGCTTAATTCATCCTTGCGGTGGGAGTGACAGTTAGTTTCAAACCTGATCGCATGTGCAAACGCAAGGTGGATCACATCGATCAGTTCCAAGGCATGGACCATGAGCCATACACAAGTTCAAGAAGAGGGAAAAAAAGTATGCACGTCAATGGTCTGTCACTGACAATATCCTGAATCTCTTCGATTGATGCCA
This sequence comes from Phylloporus gajari, assembly GCA_038090615.1. Taxonomy (NCBI): domain Eukaryota; kingdom Fungi; phylum Basidiomycota; class Agaricomycetes; order Boletales; family Boletaceae; genus Phylloporus; species Phylloporus gajari. The sequence goes on from JBBPMY010000873.1 coordinate 7,538, forward strand.
TCAGTGCCTACCCCCTAGATCCGGCAAGACAGGCACTTCTTCCTACTAGTCCTAGAGCCCTTTGAACAGATAGGTGTGTCTGTGTACAGATTAAACTGTGGTGGCTCTTACCGAGAAGTCCTGTGACGGACAGATGATCATGGACCTGGGCGGGGTTGAAAAAAGTATCAACAGGTAAATCATCTAGCGCTTGTAGCCATGGTGAAATGATAAGCTGAGGAATGTAACCTGTCTGTTGGTTGTCAGTGGCTGAAGCTAACTCCATGCGAAGACAATGAGAATCATACCAGTAAGGCGAGCTGGGGACAGTGTCTCGTATCACGGGTTTATGACAGGTTCTCCCAATGTTCTCAAAGCTTAAACGATTGGTGAACAAGACTAATGTCCTGTGTCAATGAATTGAACTCTGACAGCCTACCAACGATGTAGCGGAATACTAGTACTATAGTAATAGTGGTTCTCATGGTCTTGAAGTGTAGCATTCAAAACAGCTTTCGTCATGTCCATTCCACTTCAACTGCAGCTAAACAATGAAGTGGTTGGATTCATGGAGACAGGTGAGTGGACTCTTACTTATCACAACATATGCTGATTTAGAAGTACTCTGACAGCGCCCAAGGGGCTGCTGTTCTTGCAAAAGAAACAAGCAATTGACTATTATCGGCGAACAAACCTGCAGCCAAGCTTAATCTATCTATTGATAAGTCTTGTACTACTTATTCAAGCCTCTCATCGCTACTTCCGTGGTAGCGTGATTTCCAGAGAGTTTGTATCAACTCCACTTCATCTCCTGCTTGAATAAGGTCAGTGGATTTTCCACAATGCAAGAACATGTTTCTTACTATTGATCTCAACATATGATTCAAAGAATTCGGACAGTACTCGAAATGCAGCTATTGCTGAAGATGACTGAATGAAATATAAACAGTCAATTCCGCGGTCTTCAACCAGACCTGGTGAAGCAACATATACTGTTTGTAAAAATTGCCACAAGAAAATCTTAAAACTCACTCAATAAATAGATGGGGGATGGTATAGCAGATGACTCTTCTGGGAAGATCACAGTCCTAACGTCAAACGCTCTCAAATCGTACAACATTGGAGCAATCAGTAGCTGAATAGGTTTGTGGACGACTATCACCAATCAAGTGTGAGTCCCTCGAGTGAAAAGTGGATCACTCACTTCTTATAACTGCACCTTGAGAGGGTTGGCCTTCGTGGGGACGATTTGGATTCATACTTGAATGTCATCGATGGAGGGATCTATATATGCTTACAGCCACCATATTTGGAGGAAATGACAGTCAAATATTTGAAATTATGTGTCATCTGCGTTCTGTCATGCTGACATGGCTTATGCCAGTTTCGAAATGTTACATCTAGATCCTGTCATAGTGAAACATCAACAGAGAAGACAGGTATCTCATGTCTGATTTTAACAGTCACCAGCTATCCTGGGTTTTGCAAGTGCTCGCATACTGGACATGACCACAACCTTGCCCCTCCCGGTGTGCAACCTGCGTCCTGAACTCTTCCTCTTGGACTACTTGTGTATCTAAACTCTTTGCCTGTCATCCTGCCCGCATACCCTGGAAAGTACATCTCCACTTGGAATTTCCGTTGTTCAGGTGACTGCTTGATCTATTGTACATTCTTGCTGTATTAATGTAGGCATCCTACTGTCACAATCTTACAGAGTGCCTACTTCTGGATCCTTTTGTCTGTGTAAGTACATGTCATTGCTGACATGTTCTGGTCTGTAACTGCACTGTTTCTATGATAAGTTTATGATGTTTTTGGCCTGGAAATGGAAATGGAAGGCCTATACTTCTATTCAAGTACAACTCTTTTTATCCTTGTATGTATTTGTCTGATGCTTCTCTTCACTGTTGAACCCTCATGATTATAGCACTCTACTATCCTTCTATATGAGCTATCTTGTAGCTCATCCTCATCCCCCTTCTGTTGATCTTGTAACTGTCCCCCTTGACCAACCTTGCAATCTAGAGTTGTATGTGTCTTCCACTGAGCTAAGTGCTGTCTTCTATCTTACAGACATAGTCACTGATAATTCATCATGTAGAACATGGAAAGGTGGAGCACATCATCCTGTCTCTCTATCTCCACTGCCTTTGCAGTCTACAATTGTGTCACCATCAGTTGATGGTATAAAAGTCAATTGAACTAAGACTTGTTTATTGGATCATTTGTCATTATACAAACTTTGTCATCTATCAAAGCCTGGAAAATTGCGTGCTAGATTCCAGATTATCCTTACAAGACATCTATGTGAGTGTTCACTTTATCTCTCTCATGATTACTCAGTGATGGCTCAATCATTGTATCTTTGTCTGACATATCCTTCTTATGCTTGCTGTGCTTGTCCATCCTTTTCTGAAATGCTATGCATTGGCCTCCCATCTTTCACTTTTCTACCATTTTGGTTTTTCAGTGATATCAAACCTTGTGAGCTACAGCTGCCCCTCCATTTGGGGGGAGGTAGAGGTAAAAAATGTAATGCTACACTCACTAGTAATGAGCTTAGTGCTTTTAAACTGGATCTGAGTGAAGCTAATGATCTACAAGATGGAGCTTTGTATGAATTTGCTGAATATGTGTCACAAACTCAAATTAGCAGATTGGAAGTGGTGAACTTTGTGGTAACTAATTATCCTCTAACATTATTAATATTGAAAGTTCCCAATTTCATCATTGCAGATATTCTACGACAACATGGTTATTTTGTTAAACAAAAGACAACTATGGCAAAGCTGAAAGACATGGTTGATAACATGTCTAAAGCTATAAAGGAGTCAGAGACTGACTTTGTGACAATTTTCAAGTTGAGGCAACAAAATCCATTAAAAAGGAAACTTTCCAAAATAGAAGAGGGTGGAGTGTCAAATGAACCACCTTTGAAATTCCCTCCTGCCAAACCATCACAAAAATTACAGGATAAAATCATTCGCAATTTTTGCTCTGAGACATCACCCAAGCAGTTGATGGAACAAGGCTGTGCAGTATGTGGGAAACTTGTTCAAATCTCTTCATTGACAAATATGGTTGCAGATCTTAGCATGGAACAACTGACATGCTTGACAAAAGACAATGAAAACCTTACCAAAAGTGAGCATTTTAAAGACAGTGATCCTTATACAATAATTCAAGGACCCATTCTAGCTCCTAATTGTACTAAAGTTTGTGAAACCTGTTGGAAATGTTTACAACATCAAAAATGTCCCAAGATGGCTATTGCAAACAGTATGTGGTATGGTGAAGTACCTATACAACTGAAGAACCTGACTTATGTTGAGAAGCTATTAATCTGTAGAGTTTGTCACAACAGATGTATTGTCAAAGTACATAGTTCAGGTGCTTGTAACATGATTGCAAATGCAATCTCTTTTAGGCAGCCTTCACAAAAGATCTATACAGTTCTGCCTCCTCCCCCTGCTGATTTGGACAATGTTATTGCTGTGATTTTTACAGGGCCTTCTCCTCCAACTGAAG
>JBBPMY010000874.1:0-11038 GCA_038090615.1 Phylloporus gajari
CTTGACTTACTATCACCTGAATATTCTAACCAGCTGTATCTCTGACATTGTAGGTTTCTAGAAGACTAAGTGCTGATGATACTATGAAAATATAATTATAAATATCTGATTTCAGAACATTCAGAACATCAGAAAAAATGTCATCTTCCTGATGTGGATTCTCGGACGAACGACCGACCTCGGCCCGAGCATTTATGCTGCATAGGCTGTGAACATAGGCCAGACCTACTGAAATAGTCCATCTGATAATTGACCCGGTCGATCGTGTGTAAATTTTCAATTCCATCAAGAATCAACTTAGCTCGGCCAGTACATGTATGATTGGCCGGACCGATTATGACACACCCTACATATCTCGGCCTGACGGTTTATAACACATATAAAGTACACATAGCCCAGACCTACTGGAATGACCCATATGATAATCGGCCTGGTCAATTCCAAAGTGAGTCATTCCATTTCGATCGCCTCGGCCTGATGGATTCTAACATAAATTACCTGCCTCTGTCTGAGTGTTTCTAGCACACATGGCACAAAGGTAGGCCAGACTGCCTGCAACGGCCGATCTGATACTCAGTCAGGTCGATTCCAACGTGGGTGTGGACATTTCCACCACGTCGGCCTGATCGATCTCCAAGCAATCTACACAATGCGGCCCGAGCGTTAATGACACATGCGGTGGAAATAGGCCAGACCGACTAGCACGAATAACATGATAATCGGCCAGGTCTATTCCAAGCCCACTCCCTCGGCTCGAACGTTTACAGCATACACACTGAAACTAGGCCAGACCGACTAGAACGAATCATGTCACTATCGGCCAGGTGGATTCCAACATGAATGTGTATATTTCCCCCACCTTGGCCTGATCAGTTCTAACACAGAGTACTTACCTCGGCCTGAATGTTTGTAACACATGTAGTAGAAATAGGCCAGGCTGACTAAAACGATGAACTCAGTAATCGGCCTAGTCGATTGCAACGTGAGTCCTCATATTTTTGTCACCTCGGCCTGATGGTTCATAACACACATGCAGTGAGCATAGGCCAGACCTTCAGGAACGACCCATCTGATAATCGGCCCTGTTGATTCCAATGTGAGTCAGCACATGTCCCTTACCTCGGCCTGATCGATTTTAACGTAAACTACATACCTCGGCCAGAATGTTTGTAACACATACAGTCGAAATAGGCCAGACTCGAACGAAACACGTCCCTCACCTCGGCCTGATTGATTGTAACATAAACTACATACCTTGGCCTGAATGTTCACAACACGTACGCTCGAAATAGGCCAGACTTGTTGGAGTTTATTATCCATTTATGGTAGTTATTACATAAGCTTAGAGCGGACACATTACAGTTTCTTTCCTACTGTAGGTTCTTTAGTGTTTACTGAGTTCCTACAGAGTATTCTATTTCAATAGGTTATGAGCCCTGTCTGTGCTCAATAGGACTCATACTCGCTCACGAAGACTCAAAACGGCGCGAGAAGAAAATGGTCGAGCCCGTACACTTGAAACTGGACGGTAAAAACTGGTCGGAATGGCGCGAGAGTATTCAAGCTATCGCCGAACTACAGTGCAAGGGCAAATACCTCGCGGGAACCCCACCTAGTCCATTCAGCGACATCGCTGACTCACTCGTCAAGCGGATGATCAGCTGTACAGTCCCCACTTCCATTTCTCGACACTTTCGACATCTAGCTACGGCGCGGGAATACATCGACTACCTAACTAAACGGTTCGACACCCACAGCCAGCCAACCGACTACAACCACCATCGGGAGTCGGGATGGTCGACATTCGAAGAAGTCACCTATGGAACGAGCAAACGGGTCAATACGACACCTCGCCAACGAGTCAACTTACCTGGGGGAAGCAGCCAACAAGCGCGCGACTCGGAAGTCCCTCGCGCAGCCACGGCGGCTTTCTGAGTCAGAAACCTACCGGAGCGGTACCACAAGGCTAGTGAAGCCTGCGTAAGCCTCGCAACTCGAGCGAGCGGCATGGATAGCGAACGCGCGACCACGGAAGTCCACCGTGCAGCCACGGACACGCCCACAACGGCAAGTCGGACGGTCAACAACAAGACCGCTGACGCCGCAACCTCAAACGCAGACCGCGCCGAGCCACAGACGCCAGCGGACAGGTCGCAGGAACCCGTCGCAAGCCTACCAGATGCGACGACCACCATGCCAGCCATACAGGCACCAAGCGGGACGAAACCGCAAGGGGAAGCCCAACAGGCCACAGCGGAAGGGGTCGAGGACACTGGAGAGAGCGCCGACGAAGAAATCGCGGTGAGCATAGCTCAACCGCAACCTCCATGTGCAGCCCAGGCCACAACGGACCCAGGCGCACCCACTACCGACATCGCGCGCACGCAGAGCACAGCACACGGCTACCCAACGGCAGCTCAGCAGGTCGACGACGCGACCGCTGACATCGCGAACCCAGACGCAACATGCGCAGGGCCGACAAAGCCAGCGGACGGACCGTACGACCCACAAGCCCAGGCCACAACGGACCTAGGCGACACCACCCACTGCCATAGCGCACCGCTCGAGGGGGAGCGGGATAGCGCAGCGCAATCGATCGGCGGCGCAAACGAAGCCAACGCGAGTGCACACAGCACATCGCGCAGCCACGACCACGCAGGGCACACAGCCCATGCGGCGACAACCCCAACGACGAGCGCGGAGGCCCCAAGCCCAGCATGCACATCGAATGCCACTGAAGGCACGCCAGGTGACGAAGACCATCACCCAGACGCACCGCCAGAGCCACCCGACGCAGCTACAAGCGCGAAGGGACGAGACGAGGAAGCGGGCGAGGAGTGGGTCAAGACGGCGAAGGGGAAGTGGTCGGAAAAGGTCGAGGCAGCGGTGAATGCCACGAACAACGAAGAACGTCGACCATACAGGTCAGACGAACCTCCCAGCGCAGAGGAATGCGCACGTACCCAGGACGGCCGTACCAACCCAAACGAGGTGGCCAATGGGAGCGCCCACAAGTGCGCGCGACCACAAATGCTGGACGACGAACTCGATCAGCAACCACCACCACTAAACGGCGACGTACCTAGGGCAGCACCGCACCTCCCACTACCTCCCAAACCGCCTGACAGAGCCGCTACACAGCGAAACGAACCCCAGAGCTTCGAGCTCGAGGGGGAGTACAAGGCATCCGCAACGCGCGAGCTCGAGCTCAGCGCAGGCCAAGCGGAGACGTTGGCGGCACCAGGGCACCACGACGACGCCATAGACGGTCGAAACGAACTGTCAAAGGCAGCAAAAAGGGTTAGCGCACCTCTAGGACGCCCAGTCAAGACGCACGTACCAAATGGGCCCCAGATCAAACGATCCGCGACGAATGTCGAAGCGGACGCATCGGGAGCGTCGAGACACGACGAGGGCACCAGGGACGCGCCGAAGAAGTCGCTAGGAGCGCCAGATCACGTCAGTAAACGACCGCAACACGAAGAGAGTGGGTACTCACCATATGGCACCCAACTCGAGCGGATCGCGACGGATCGCAAAGCGCACGCGTCGGGAGCTGCAGACAGCGTCGACGACGTTGGGAAACGCCCAAACGACCTGCAGAATGCGCCAGAACAAGTCAGCGCACGCCTAGAACGTCGAACCAGGTCATACGCACCATGTACCACCCAAGTCGAGCGTACCGCACCGGATGGTGAAGCGGACGCGTCGCCAGCGTCATGGAGCCATGAGGACCCTATGGACATGCCGAAGAAGCTGCAGGACACGTTAGAACGCGCCAGGGAATGCATAGAGCGACCAGAGGAGGAGGACATACCTCCAAGTGCCCTACATGAGCCAAGCGACCCGAACGGCGATACGGCCGCACCAGACGCAGCCCATAGAACCCAGGGACGTACCTACGACGACAGAGGCACGCGCCACGTCGAAACGAACGCGCAAAGTCGAATTACAGGTCCAGGAGGGTGCATAGGCGAGGAAGTCGAGCTGGAGGTCGAAGACGGCCAAAGGGACCGCAAAACCGATGCGGACGGCGTCGGATACGATGGGATTGACAGCCAGACGGATGGCGCAACGAGCGGCGCACGCTGCGGGTCGATACGACTCGAAACGCGACCGCTAGCTGAATACCAAATGGATCAGCACGAACGCGACGAAAACGAAACGGCGCACGTACCTGGACCATCCAAGGCGATCCACCATCATCCCAGGTCGCCCACCGAATATTTCGGGCGACTACGACGACTCCGAAGGCGCAAATCGCGACCTAAGCAAGTCAGCCATGCCAAATCGCACGGACGGACGTACCAAGACGATCGGCCACATCGCAGCCAAATCGGGCGCCCTAGACGAGTCAAGTACTCACCACAGAGGTCAGGAAACCCACCAGACCCACCTACTCACTGCGCAAATGATGCAAATATCGAGGACGACGAATGCGCGCACACCAGGCGATACCAGCAGATAGCCGAGCCGCGACTTTCCAAATCGGGCAACTGCGCCAGCGCTGCACGACGCGACCTCAACAAACAACATTATGGACGCATACAAGTGTCTTATTGGATGCTTTACATAGGTATTCCATTTTAATTCTACTTTTACCCCTTCTTTCCTCTAGGCAACCATATTCACTGCCAGTTTCATGCTTGAGGGGGAGTGTTGGAGTTTATATTCCATTTATGGTAGTTATTACATAAGCTTAGAGCGGACACATTACAGTTTCTTTCCTACTGTAGGTTCTTTAGTGTTTACTGAGTTCCTACAGGTAATGTCTAGCTACTACCTAGACTAATACATAGTGTTTACTGAGTTCCTATGGAGTATTCTATTTCAATATCTCAGGCAATGACAATGTGTTGTTGATGACCCAACGCAGCCATTAACAACATGACGACAATGAGATACATACTAGTACCCTGTTCTCAAGACTTCACTGGCATCACCTCCATTGATTTGCTCCCACCTTTTGCCCAGTCATCTCCCAAGTCTGTCCACCTGACGACAACGATAATGACAACAACGACAATGCAATAACCACGATAGCGCGGTTGTCGCTTCATTGTTGACACCATTGCCTTGATCACTCTCCCCCGTCTCCTTTACCTGCGTGAATCCGCACCTTCGCCCATCTCATCTCGCCTTCCCATTTTCGCGCACAAGACAATGATGCCGTGATACTGCAACAAGCATGGTTGTTACATACTTCATTGTCGTTGCACATTTATACGTCGAGGAGCTGTCACTGTATGGTATCACTGAAACTTTGCTAGCATCAGCACTTCATACGCTTTGACGGTTTTAGCTAACGGAATTACTTGACAGGTTGTCAATGTGCCTGACAGTCATTTCAAGCGAATTGCACAGGGTTTGCTGACGGCCTGCCTCGACGTGGCCGTTTACCTTGGTGAGTCTGTTTGTGTACTCATGCGTGACTGACTTGTAGTCGTCGTAGTCATCACAAACATTCTGAGTCGACCAGGCTGGGGTATGCCTCGTGTGGCTAAGGTACATGCCCTGTATTGTATTCGTAGCGCTTGTGGACATCGATTCACGCATTCTTCAGCTGCTGTCCTTGTAATGACTCGTTTCGACTTGTTGCCTGCGGATTTTTGCGCCATCTACTACTGGTACTAGTTTCCATCGTATATGACACTATTCACATTTCAATGTTTTAGCCCTTCCAAACACCTCCACTGCATTACAACTCGATCCGGTTGCCCTTAGCCCTCCTGGACCTGGATCTCAACGTCATGCAGTGTGACCGTCTCACCACTTGGGTCGCATTGCTTGTCTGGAGCCTCTAGTACACACTTCTCCAATTATTCTGAAAATTTCTTGGTATATTCGGTTCGTACACTTTGACCCATCGTTGGAACCATCTGCTAACCCATCTTGGTGTGCTCTGCAGCTCATTTGGACGGTTTCTATTGTCGTTGTCAAGCCTCTCCACTGCAAAATTCGGCTGTTACGACCAAGTTCCCTGACTCCTACTGGGCAGCCATTGTCCCACGTACTGTCACAGGGCACAATAATTTGACGGAAAACCTCAACAACAACACTGCCTCTTCGAAACTTGAGCACACCTTTTCAACATTCGTCGTTCCAACTTGCAGTATCACGTACTCTGGATCAACGTGGATGATTGCGGTATTCAACTTTTCGGGTAAAACCTGGTATAGTCACATCACAAAAAAGTCATTTGTGACAAATACTGCAATGTCTTCCAAACTACACCACTTAATACTGGACATTGAGTTGCTGATGACTCATTGGGCGTGAACTATGCAGCTAGTGCCAGTGACTATACACGTTTAAACAAAAATGAGCCGCTGTTACCTAGTTACAAGGACAGCATATGTGACATGTTCGTTTCTACGAGTGCGAGTCCCACAAGACAGTGCGTAAGACATTGCATTCACCTCCTCACTCCTCACTGTCGTCCGGCAATGTTGTCAACACCCTCAATTGCCACCTTGTGTTCCCCTGGTGGGTTCCAACCACGTCATCGCCATTTTGTCTCAATTTGTCCTCCAAGCTCCACGTTTGCCTCACTCAGGTTGCATCCTTGCATTTGTAACAAACAGCAGTTCTTGAACATTAGGGATCGCTGTGGCGTGTGACAAACTTAGTCATAGCACATGACTTCATCTCACTCCCAAGTCCACCTGTTCACTCGCCTCGCCAGTAGCTCTTGCTTTCACTGGCCATGCTGCATCTTGGTTTGTCCTCTCACACAACTCACTTGTGAGCTATCTCATCTCGCCTCGCCCTGGCGGGCATGTCCGTATGGTACGACAACCTGTCGATGTCAATGATTGATTGATCTGTGGGTATACACCATCACAGTATCAATGTCACTGGGATGTGACACATGCTGACCATACTCTAGGATCATCATACCCTTCCCACAGGTCATCGGGATGATGGGCGCCCCACTTGGCTCCTTTGCTCACATTGTATGTGCTGCCTCTTCGGTTCAGGTCGATCTTAGGGCCATCAGGGGATTAGTTAATACTTGTCTCAATTGGTAGACTTAAAAGCGGGCAAAAAGGTATGTGTATATGTCTATAAAATTGTTTCGTCGCAGATGTTTACGAATTCAGATGTGCCATCTGGTACAATGTCCCACACCCGTCAGAAGATCAGTTCATTGTCCCATTGGACAACGACGACACCACTCAAGAGTTCCAGCCTCATGCTCACAGAGTTCGGCACATCATCTCTCTCCTCAGAGCAGTACTATGAACTCTGTATGCGTGTCAGCTCATACCACACTTCTGATGCCTTTACATCTGCAGACATGGCTGTGTTCGTCGCAGACTACCTCTATGGCGCACACTCGGTCGCCTCGTAGATCTCTCCGAGCTTGTTTAATATGTTGTAAATATTGTCCTCCGTTTCTACTCCCTGATCGCTGCCGAATCCATATATGTATCCATTCCTGATACTCCAGAGAGAAATCATGAAGGACATGATAGAATTGAGCAGGGACATACTCGTATTTTCTTCGTCACTACCTCTCAGGGACCACCTTCATATCAGCGTAGATCTAGGTATGCGCTCCCTCCCTTCATCCGCCCATGGTCCACACGGAAATCTTTCAGACTTGTCGAGATAATCAAGCTCTGGATCCATATCCTGTACCATGTCCGCTCACACGAAATAGAGTGCCGCAACTTCCACATCCTCATCGGCACAAATCTTGTCCATCTCACCCAGCTTGATGGCGTCAACCTCGACATGTGCCATCATTCTCAAGCAAGCTGTCAACCGTAAAGAAGTGATTGCTCAGGAGTATCTCATGGAGGTTGCCATCCAGGCAAGTCCCATCTTTTTTGTCATGTGTCATGCTCATTCGTCTAGGTCTTTATTGATGAGTTTCATGTGCGTTCTCTTGGTCCGTTTTTATTGGCTACGGCGCAATTGGCTTCCAAAGTCAATGTCAAGCTCGTCGTCGTCGCCCTCATCGACAGATTGGCAACGTATGTCTGTATGCAGCATGCGAAGCCAAGAACAAGGATCCAGAAGAGACAGGAGAACAGGAAGATGCTACGGCTGGGCGGTCAGTGGGAAAGGTCCGAAAAATATCGACTCGACCTCGAGCGGGCTGGTCAATGGGATGAAAGAGAAAAACGTGGCCAGCTCTGAAAAAGATTCATGGCATGCCAGAAGGTGTCTGACTGTTTGACATATTTCCAAACGAGTTATTCGACTCATCAAGGTGTGTGGGCATGGAGCCCATGGAAAGATCTGACCCACCTGTAGGATTGACCAGACTTGCCCATATAAGATATCACAGTGTTCTTGGTCTCGCTAACTGAACACTCGTATCCTGACAGACTCGAATGCGCAGGCACCTGGCTTTGTGCACAACAGGATCAAAGACGCCCACAGGCATCTACGTTTGTGTATCAGTAGACACTCACATGTCTCATAACCCCTGACCTATCTTCTCCATTCTTGGTGGCAAGTGAAAGTATATGATCAACACATGGCTCTCAGGCATGGAGTTTTGAAAATGAAGTGCGAGCTTTCTCACCGACAATATTTTTTTCTGACCGTATTAATGACTAGGTGCATCTACAGAGCAAGCGCATCATTTCATGCATGGCGTGAGCCAGATTCAACGCTTCTGTTAGCCATGCGAAGGTACTCTTATTTCTTAGTTGACCAGCCCATTTCGAGACAAAAGATTTACTCAGGCATTTTCATCATGTGCATTAAATCACCAACCTCCCACTTGGATCCCTACATAGCATATCCCACTCCTCGCAACTCATGCATACTCTGCTTATGACTACCGGTGATGCTTCCACGGTGTTGGTCTGGACCCCAATGTCTCATGTTATCTTCAGTTGTGGGGGTGGAGTACTTTTCCCGTGCGCTTGTTCAGAGCTCTGAAGTTGGCGATGCTTTGTTGGACACCCAGTTTCCTCTCCTGAATGGTGGTTTGGGGTCACAGAAATGTAAGTGTAAGCCAGCATGCCTACCATTTCAGAAGAGAATGACAATCTCGCAGGGATTGATGGGCAGCTTTTTGATGTAGATGTGGACTTCGTTGTCTGACAGGACTGTGAGTCAATTTAGTCAACTGGTAAGTGATGAGGAGTATCTCTCACCATCTTCATAGGTACGCTTCTGATGCATTGGTGGGGACTAATGTGTAGAACTGTCATGTCAGAGTCACGGCCAGCCCTAACTCAGCGAGCCATATCTACTAAGTGAGCATTGGGGGTATTTAAGGACCATCGAATCTCGTGCTCATCAGTCTCATCTCTCTGACTCCTACTCCTCTCTTCTCATATGTCTAGCTTCACGAGAACTGCTTCGGATGATGATGATGCGTCCATGGGACAGAAGCGTCCATGGTTGAATGCCCTGCAGGCGGCGCCCAGGAAGCGGCCATATGTCTCGTCATTTTGGTGGATCTGAGGCTGACTTCCTGCATTGCAGAAGTGTTCAAGACCCGTTGGTGCACCATGGATGCCACTTCGGGCGTGCCATCTACGCATTTTGCAGTGTCCATACTTTACTGTCTAATGGCATCATCATGCTTGGCGAGCTGGCTGAGAGAGAGCTCTTGTCCTTTGACAAGTCATGAGTGGTCCCCATTATCTTACGGTTGGCGCCCTCCATTAAGGTCACCCCAGAGAAAGGAATGAATTTGTTGTCTTTTTGGAGGTGTTAAAGCTGGTGCCGTCGCTAGAAGAGCGTCTCATGAACTCTTCCAAAGACGACATGATGGAAATCGCTGAATTGGTGAGTCGGCGTAAGGAGAAAATGATATACTTTGACATTTGATAGATCCAGAAAGGCGCCAATGGCGCCAGGGCTGATGACATGAAGGGAATGAAGGGGGCGATTATCGACTGGATTACACCAAAGGGTCAAACGCTGAGCCCTCACATTCTGCGTAATGCAAAGGCCTGTCGAGGGTTCCATCATGAACGTACAGGGGCACTTCTCTGTCCCACGGGCCTTGACTAGGCGAATGCAGAGTGTGAATCTTCTTAAATCCCATTGACTAACTCACTAACACAATGCAGGCCAGAGTGAAGGAGAAGTTGCGGGATGGACAGCTCCAAGTCGCAGGTGACCAATGGCCAATTTTTCTCTACACGAATTATGCCTATGATTTGCAAGATCCTTGGAATGGTTTATTACACAGTGGGATTTTGGTTTCAGTGCGTTCTTTTTTTTGTAGAGCTGTTAATCAAACCAGTCCTCGCAGGCCTTCAAACATATTTTCACGTCCCCGAGTTCTGTGGACATTGATGAGCCGAGGGCAATGTGCTCATGTAATGCGCGCATCCATGGAATGAACTCGGTCACGAAGGCCTCAATTGCTTATGTTGCTATGCAAGTAAGCTTCCGTTGTTTTATTGTCTTGTATTTCCCTTACAGTCAGTGACAGGCCCGTTTCGCATTGATGTCAGCTCAGGTGTTCTCACGCAGCGATCTTGCAACAGACTCAGAACGCTTCTATAACAGTATCCTCGAACTTCTCAATGACCCCGAGGAGAAAGATGAAGTTAAGGATATTTTGTTGTGGTGGGACCGGTGAGTCATCCAATTAATATTATGAATGCTCGTGCTAATGATTCGGATAGGCAAATTTTTCCGGCTAGCAATGAAAGGGTGCGCGTACCTTCTAAAGATAGTACATTGGTGAGAATCTGTGAGAGGTGGGCCGAGATCAAGCATATTGCTACTGCTACTACACCTACTGTGAATGATTCCTCTGTTGCCACCTAGCCTGTTCCTGTGTTATTATCATGGTTAATAGAATTAATGCAATGGATCTACCCATCTCTACTGTCTTTTTGTCTATAATGTTTATTTTTGAGAATGCTGGCAAAAAGGTTGGAGATCTGATTATCTGATGCCAGATGATCTGGCTATGTCAAGTGAACACAAATGATCCTAGATCCAATGAATGTACTGATGATAAAACCTTGCTGTTTGATGGGAGGGTGATCTACTCATATCAATTAGATACAACTGATTTCAGTTCAAATGAGGACATTAATGATAAAAT
>JBBPMY010000875.1:0-11015 GCA_038090615.1 Phylloporus gajari
TAGGATCAATTAGAATTGACACTAGGATCAAAATGTCATGTCAGATGTCGATCATTAATGATCGACATGTGTCACTTATTCCATATGTGGTACATTAGGAATAGTGATTAGGATAATTCGCTAATAGTGTGACAGACATTATTAGGATAGTTATCCTAATGACCTATTAGCGTGACAGACACTACTAGGTTAACACTAATCAATTAGTGCAATAGACAAATGATTAGTACTCATTACTAATGTTGTTACACTAGTAATTTCAACAAAAGCCATCAGTAGCGTACTTGTATTCTCCAAGCTAGATCTCCTCAATCATACCTGATTTGTGGACCTCGTCATCTCAGTCTGTCTGATTTGACTTCTTGCTTCACTCGAACTTTGAACTCGCTGTTCTTTGAGGCTACAACTTGGACCTACCCGGTACAAGCGTAACAGTCTTGGATGTCGAGGAGCCATCGTGCTTGTCGTCGGTTCAGCTTCCTGGGTTCTTTAAAGTAAGTTAAGTTTTTATGGTCAGTAACTATGAGAACCGGGAAAGGGGAACCCCTCAAATAGTGCTGCCAAGTTTTGAGGGCACGGATGACCGCAAGAAGTTCTCTGTCATAGATGTCATAGTTCCGCTCTGCAGAAGAGAAGGTTTGAGAGATATATCCACAGGGATGCCAATCGCCGTTTTCATCCTGATGTAGCAGTAGGCCTCCGGAGGCATCTCTGGATGCGTCAGTTGCGACCACAAATTGTCTGGAGGTATCAGGAATACGTAGTACTGGTTCAGAGAGGAAGATACCCTTCAGAGCAGAGAAGGCAGAGTTGCAGTCATCAGACCATTTCCATGGCATGTCCTTTTTTGTGAGATCCAGGAGGGGTCTGGCGATGTCCGAATATTTAGGGACAACATCAGGAAACTGGTGGGGAGTTGATATACCCAGATGCATGTTACAAACAAATACAACACTGATGTGATAAGCCAAGCACCTGACAAGGAAATATCAATAATTGCTTGATAGGCAGCAGAAAGTTCAGGATATGAGCTGATAGAATCAGAAATATGTATCAATGAAAGGGTTATCTCAGTACCGATGTACTTGGTGGATGATGATACATACTTGTCAGTCGTTTCACATGATTAGTTTGGCATTGTCGAGAATCAGCACCCTGATGCTCAAGCCATCAGGACAGTACAGACCAACGTATAGCTACTATAACGGGGTATTGCAAGATCAGGGATTATCAGCAGCCATAAGGGCTCTCAGAGGAACAGCAGAAAGCCAATAGTATGACTAACCCAAGTCAAAACCCTGCAATAAGGGTCTACAAACACTTCTACAGTGACAACGTTGATCGGGATAATGATCTTCAAGAGAATGCATGCGATGCAAGGGATTTGTAACCACCTGTATTCGAGATAACACGCATTTAGAACGCTAGTCTTTGTAGATTCTCTTGGACTAAAAAAATACAGTGGTAGTAAGATAACCAGCAAAACGTCCAGCAGGCTGTTCCTCCTGTCGCATCCCTCTCGTCGTGCGGTGGTAGCGTTGATGGCGCTGGGCCGACGATGAAACATTGACATCATGGTAGTGGTGTATGTATGTATGCTTGTGCGCACTTGTGTTCCACGCGGTGGACGTGCATGAGTGCACACATGGGGCGAGTGATGGCCATTAGCCTAGGTGAGTCAATCCGATCTTACTGATAACGATATATGCCGCAGTTTTGGCTTCGTCAACGCGGTGGCCCACCGGTGGGTTCGGGTTGTGTTCGGGACATCGATGTGGACAGGTTAAATGGCCTAGGTACGTGGCCCGTTCTTTGTCTACAGTGGCCTTCCGACTCGTGCGCATCCCAGCTAAGCGCCGTCGTTTCAACTTGTTTCGAGTCGCAGCATGCTGCGCTCGTTGCGCCATCCCATACGGCCCTCGTATCTAGCGTCCCGCCGTTAATTCTGCCCTCCGTGTCACACTTGCCGGCTCCGGGTGCGATCTTGTTACCTATCCGCCCTCTGAGCTACGAATATCGATTATGCGTGTTCGTTTTGTCGACACAAGTATCCGTCGCTCTACTGACGTTCTACGGCATTGTGGGAGACGCCATTGATATAATCTTGGCCGGCTCCAGGCTCATGAGCAGTAGAAGCACGCCGCCCTTCGGTTGGGAGTTGGGGCTAGGGAGCAAGAAGGTTCAGGAACAGATTCGGTGGGTTATGTCAAGGCATCTGTGGTCCAGTAGAGTCACGGTCATGAGCCCAACGCTGGCCAAACGGCCTGAAGTGAGTCGGTCGCGGGCGTTCAAGACAAGTTGAGGAAACTCACAAGAGCATGCCACCAGGACTCCTGGTACAGTGGAGGTAGGACCATCGTTTGCACTGGCTGGTAATGTTGAGGCTTCTGTTGGTGTTGCTGCTGCTGCCTCTGCCGCCAATGCAAGTTCTGATCACTGTAGCCATAATTCCCATACAGGGCACTTTGTTCCAGGGGTGGTCTCTAGGGTTGTGGGGTGTTCCATTGTGGGTTGAGGCTAAGTGATCATCGGGGGCGGCCGCGGTCGACGGTTACTGGACCAGGCTGGTGGTGGGTACTAGCAACCGACCAGTAAGCAGTGTAGTCTGGTGGCCATGCAGGGAGAGGAGTGGAAGAGGCAGTTGGGGCAGATTAAAGGTTGGCTGGGGGACGAAGGGATTCTTGTTCATAGCAGCGACCACGGATCTTTGAAAACAGCGAACTCGGACTAGCGGCGCGTGACGTGACAGTAGTTCACAAGTAAGCTACAGATCCTACAAATCACCAAAGACAGAGTCACCAGACTGTTCTGAGTCACTGCCAGATGAATCGCCACTAGTGTCCCCTTCCTCAACGCTACTTTGCCAACCTCCATCCTGTTCCTCGTCATTGACAAAGTCTTGTGTGGGAGAATCCGATTCATCGCTTGGTACCAGAGGTTCAGTGTATTCTGTTCTCCAGCCGCGGCCTCGACTGAAATTTACCCCGGCCTCACTGTTCGGGCGACTATAGGTATACGTGTGACCCACTGCGAGACCCCAATGATAACGAAGAAGCATATCTCGGTCAACAAATCTGTCATTGAACGGTCAAATAAGTTAGTAGTATTACTTAACCGAGTCCGACAATGTAAGAACCACTGCCCACCTGTTGGCATAGTAGGCTTTCCAATCATCTGCATCTCCTGCGATCCGTGATACGGAAATACGGTCGGAACGCAATCGACCTGTGCAAAATCTGGGAATGAGGTGGCACCCTCTCAGAACATCGTCTGGATCAACAAATCCAAAAGCACCCGGGGCTGCCATCGGCATGAATTGCACGATGTCCAGGCTACTCTGCTGCCACCCTGAGGGCTGTTCCTGTGTCTCAAACCAACGCACCCATAGGAACTCCATGCGATGTGCCAGATAGTCCTTGGAACCCGTACCGGTGTAGATGACATTGACGTGGAAGATCCCGATGACACGTGCATAATAAAAAGGGTGCTCGTCGGGCCCTCCAGGTGAGAGCATAAGGACGTCACAATGATCAGACTCCGGTTTGATGACATCTGTTTCTCTGCGCAAGTCATAAGTAGTGAAATTAATCCAGATGGTCTTATGACGATATATCCGGTTGTTTTGGATGATCACATGACCAGATTGCCTGGTGCCAGAGTCGGAGACAGAATTACCAGCGACCGGGAGCGAGTGAGCAGTCTCGCTATAACCTGGGAGTTTTCCGTGTATCTCTGCTATGCGTGGTAGTAGATGAGCTTTGAGATCTGGGATGAAATTCTGGGCAAATAAGAGTCTCGTCATTGCATGCAGTAGTATGTGGAGTAACATACCGCGACAGCTGGATCATCGCAATTACGCCGCAAAAAAACCGACAAGTCCTCTGGGTCATTGTGCGAACTACCGATGTAGTGGTGGTACTCCGGTTTGTCGTTGGCTGGACGTGGTTTAAGCTGCGAGTGAATGCGCCGAATGCGGTCCTGACGACGTTCAATGGCAGTCACCTGAGATACGTATTTTTTTCGACTAGTCCTGAGATAACGACCTTTGCTGGTTCGATGCTCCAATTCGCCCTAGAAATGTTTTAGCGTTTGGTTCTGACCCAGAAAACTGATATAGTACTATCTGCGTAGAGAATGAGTCCGTTGTACCGTACATCCTGATTTGCGCAGGATAATCCCCAAGTGCATGGATTTTGTACGTTTGAATGTTGAATGTCTTCTGGCGCCGTGAGCCGTGGGTTTGCGAATTAAGGTGGCTGGCTGCGGCGGAATTTTGTTTGGCTTCCCGTCTCATACGATTTTCTGCCTCCTTCTTGAGTTCCCTTGTCTGGAAAGCTGTGCAGATTTGCGACCTAAATTCCCGAAGTAAATTTGCCAATTTAGGGGTCACGGTCTCCATGATGTCTAGAGTATCATCGGTATGCAACCGGAGTTTCGCAAGCCCATGCCAGTGGCACAATACGAATAATAGCTGCAATATCCCATGATTGTGGGGCTCCGGTAAGAGTCCTTCAAACGCAGGTATCGCACACTGGACCAAATGGCGCTCGGGGATCAGATACGTCAATGCTAGATCATCAGATGGCGCGATTCACCTGCAACAAATCTTCAAAGTCATGAGCAGTTGTACGTTTCATCTCTGAAACATTTTTTCTGAAGCGTCTAATGGTGTCACGACCGAATTTCGGCATTTGTCGGTACCTGAGAAACAGAACGTATGTTAGAACATGTCAACTAGGACTGTATAAGCCTCGTAGGGTCCTCACCGTCGGTCCAGCTCCGCGATGCTAGTTCCTGAGTGGCTATCTAGTATCCTAAGTAAGTGGATGAACAAAGCCTTCCATACGCCGAGTTCAAATTCATGTAATAAGTCAACAACAAGCATAAGAAAGAAGTCAAAACCAGTGTGACCGAGCCGCACGGAAAATGCATTCTGTGAATACCAGGTTTGGCTTTTGATGATGATCACCGAGTGATGACATACATTCGTCGGGACAAGTGATTCGACTTTCAAGATATGTTGCACCCGAGGATTATCGACAGCGTAATTCTGCCGATAAATTAAGTCGCGCGCCGACGATATTTTGTCCCTTCATTCCTGGGTGTCACTACGTGAGAGTAGTTGACGTTGTATGACATCGTGACCGGTGGCGACCATCTCAAACCGTGATTTTGGGATGACGCAACGTGGGCATGGACATTCTCCCAGATTTCGTATGTTGGCTATGAGTACCCTATTCGAGTAGCGTGAGTGAAAATAAGGAAGGAAGTAATAATCATACTTCTCGGGATAGTCGGCGGAATAGGTGAATATGCACGGATAAAACCGCCTGGTTATCCCATCACAACAGGTCACAACTATACCATGTTCGTACGCAAATACGAATTCATCGTCGAGTAACTCTTGCCACTGTGCGTGGAAAATCTCTCGGCGACAGTGCGTAAAGAATGAATCACTAGGAACTTTGTTTCCGGCGTGCTCTGTCGCAAAATCCTTGAACTCATCTGGTAACTGTGCGAAACATTTGCAATCAGTCCATTTTTTGAGTAGTAGTAATATAACACTTACGACCTGAAAGTATGCGACATGCATACAAAGGTTGGAGGATGGTTGACCTCTCACATACTTGGATTCATTCCCGAAGTACATATAAAGTGGCCATAGTTTAGCGTCTCCAAAGGATGTAAGCTGGGTCGAGTCGGACCAGAACATCAGTCCCACGATGCGGCGAGGTAGATCACATCTGGGTTCTCCAGGTGATACCTGCAGCTGTTCGTGCGCCTCTAAAAAAATTCTCGATGTAAACAGTTCACCGTACACTTGTACTGAAGTAGTTCTGTGTGGAGGGTGCCAATGTAACTCGTATGGCTCGTAATGGAATTGGGAATGATGGCTTGGGTTTGAAATATTCTCGCGTACGATGGACAGCAAAGAGCGGAAATGAAAGTCGGGTACGGAGTAAATCTTGGGACCAGCATTTTGACAACGACTGTGAAATGGAGCGGAAATGGAGACTGTCGTTCGATTCCACCCAGAGGACTCTTCTGGAAACTCTTCGCCCGTATTTGCCAGTTCGCGATCAATCGCAATCCACTTGGTATCCCGAATGTCGTCTGGACTGAATTCTGGGCTCTGGATAATCTCGAGCAGTCGCCGAAAATCCTTTCTAGACTTCTGGCCCCCATGGTTCCAGTACCAGTCGCCAAGTAAGAACGAGTTCTCGTTTGGATAGGGGTCAAATGGATTATCGGGGGACTCCTGAATCGTGCTGTTCAAGGGCGGAATTGCATAATGAACTGATGAAGGATTGGCAGGATCATGGGACGGGGGAGTTTGGCGACTATAACTGCGAAATTGTCCGAAATTGTCCCGCTCTGTTCTGATTACACGATACGATGGTGGGACCGGTATATCATGAGTCACGGGTTTGGACACAGGGAGGCATGGTGGAGAGTCTGAACTGACATTTGATTCGCAGGAGTGGGTAGATGATGGCATTGATGGGGACTCCGGAATATCCCTGAAACGCAAGGGGGGCTGTCGATGTACTCGTCGCTGCTGCCGCTGTGCCAGTGGCATGTCTAGCGCGAGGGATTCCATCTCGGGCTGAGCATCGGTCGCATTATTGATCACAGGTGTAGTATCCGGTAAATGTGACTACGGAGAATCTGAATCATTATTAAACAGTTAGCAGAGACTGATTACTTACCTCGTTCAAGCCTTCATTTGGATTAATGCTTTCCGAGTCAACCGAAGGATCAACGGTTTGAGTTCGCATCTTCTTGCGACGATAAACCTCCTTGGCGGTAGCTAGAGCCCCAGCTAGTTGTTTTTTACCACTTTTGCAAGCCTTCTGGTGTCTGCTTAAGTGGGATAAATCGGTAAACGTCTTCTTGCAGACACATGTAGCCAGGAATGTAGGAGGTGGATCTGGATCCATTGAACAGGACTGCAAGCAAGTAGAACAAAAAATACGACTTAATATTGAATGCAAGTGAATCGTGTGGCGGCACTACATCGGGCCGCGGCTACCGTAGTCTCGAATCCCCTGATCCTATTTAGTATCATGTGGTGACGTCAGGAACTTTATACGAACTTATCAAAAATCTGGCAATGGTCTTAGCGAGCCCAAATGCTACATTTTTGGTTCCCAAATGAAGGAACTGGCTTTAACTTAAGCGTCGCATAGAGCCACCATCAGCCAATGGGAAGGCTTGCTCACTTACGAGCGACTTACGAGAAACCATTGAAACGCACTGTCCATTTCGACGACCTTGTAGATTTGAAGGCCGTCATATGCACTTCTCTGGAAACATGAGCAATCCCAGCATCTAAGCTCGGAATATGAAAACTCAACTGGTAGTAAGCACGAGAATAACGAGTACCAGTCATGCCCGACTGCTGTGCTACAGCCCTTGTGAGTATGAAGAGTGGGAAGGTCAAGTAGATTACCTCGTAGAGCGGGGGATCGCGGATTGAGAGCCTGACGGTAGGGCTGGGGGATAGGGGAATCGGGTAGATCGAAGAGCCCGACGATAGAGCCGGAAGATCGCGTAGTCTGTGAACTTATCAAGTATGTATCTTAAAGTTTGGTACTTACTGCAACGTTGTGGAGTAAATCGACGATAGAGCGGAGAGCCTGATCGAGTAAATTAGAGGGCCGATGGTAGAGCAAGGGGGATCGGGTGGATCGAAGAGTCCGACGGTAGAGCTGAGAAATCCCATAGTCTGTGAAGATCAAGCAGTGCATATTAAAGTTTAGCACTTACCGCAATTAAGTAAAGTCGATGGTAGAGCGGAGAGTAGACTAGAGAGCCCGATGGTAGAGCAAGGGGTATCGGGTAGAACGAAGAGCCCGACGGTAGAGCTGGGTAGTTTGCAGGACTGCAACTAGATTACGTCACATCACTTCGAGTTCTGATTGGAAAGGGTCTTAGAGAAGAAATCTATCCAAATATTGATTCGTTCCATGGCAGCAGTCTCCACAAGTACGTATGAACTGCCTTGTCATATCCGCATTTTCACCCTCGTTACGAGCTACAGAGGAAGTCTACCGAGGGTCTATGGCGTTTGCTAAGCTATAGTACGATTTACTCAATGTTCGAATCTCACGGCGTCCGAATCAACCAGTAGTCATGTTGTGTAAGTGTAGTAAATGCAGAGGAGGCCGTACAGCATTGCTGTGGCATGTGAGTCAGCTTCATGTGCTCCAACGGTGACTCGGTTGCTATATGCCGTGTTGGAAGTATATGATTACGTCGGACTGCGCATCCAGGATTGTCCAACCAACACGCAGCGCATTGTTCGCCCCCCACATGATGTCCACCAAGGCTTTTCCCGCATCCAAATCGTCCTCTTTGGCCGTCTCCTCTAGGCCATACTCCCCTCACAATGGGAGCACTTATTCGCCAGCCCCTCTCGTTTTCAACAGAAAACGTGCTCTGGAGCCAAGTGCTGCAGTCTCTAGTGGCACATTGTTGTTCTGCTACAGGAGCGGTATTAAGAGACAGAAAATGCTGAATGAATATGTAGGTCCTTTACTTTAGCCAACTCCCGCTCAATCGCATATTGACCTACATACCATATGTCCAAAGTCCAGGATCGATCAAAAGAATGAAATCAATCAGTACATGAGCCGTCAGATGCTTGATCTCGCCCGAACGAGCCGAGACACATGTACAGTGAAGATGCAATATCAACTCCTTCGTATACAAGAACTTGAGAAGTTGAAAGTGATCGTAGAGGATGAGTACGAACAAACTCAGGCATCCCTTAGTGATGCAGAGCGTCAGATTGGCCAAATCCGCAGGAAATTGTACTGTAGCGGGGGTATAGCAGCCTGTAGGGGAGCAGGACAGACCCCCTTTAGTGGTGTGGTCTCTCAGACTCGCAGTTCGGACTGGTTTTCTGGTTCTAGTGATACCTCGGACTCTGTTGTTGACATGTTTCGTAGCTCTCCGCCTTCGCCTGAGCCAGATCAATAAGTGTATTATGTTTATGTACTATCGAGCTATAGTCAAGTCACACGACTATTGTAGCATTCCCCCGAAACCGCAATGTATGTTTAGCAGAACGTTCTTGAAATCTGTGGCCACTTTGTGCTATGGCAGGTAACCAGATTTCATTTTCTACAATGATACTACGTTGAGCTAAAAATCCATCATGCACTGAGCCTGAGGCGGCCAGACACAGGCTAGCCGTCTCACCAAGATCATAATGGTGGTCGGGTCTGACCGAGCTCGCGTGCACAATCCCACTCACGGGGAAGTCTGATTGCCACTCACATGTGCGCTACATGGAATGAGCGTGGACAGGAATTGAGCCGGGCGATGGATGGTGTCGGTAGGAAGACGGATTGGGTGGCGTGTGGTGACACACGGTACGGTGACGTCGGCTGGAATACAGAGTTGAATTTGGTCAGCGAGATGAGGGCTTTGGGCAGGGCCTGTCAGACTGGGGGAAGACGAAGACGGGGAGGATTGATAGCATTAATGAAGTAAAGAGGATAATTCGGCAGTGGACATGGCTGGGGAGCGCGAGTACCTAGATGGGGGTGAAAGGGACACCCCTCATTCGCGTTCGAATCTATGACTGTTCATGACAGTAGTTAGATGGTGGGGAAACAAGCGAGTAAGACCAAAGTGGCCGGGGGGTGACTGAAAGCACTAACCAAGCTTAGCCATGGAAGCTGCGTGTACGCTATCTAGATTAGTGACGACCCTGCGACTCAGTAAGCACGTTCGGGGGTGCGCAGATAGGCCGATGCGAAGTGTCGTTAATGATTCGCACGGCGACCGACGCTAATTCCCGTGTTAGTGTGATAAGATACTGATTTAGGGGGCTGTCCCAGCTGGAGCCCTCTCGGGGTTTGTAATCGGCCAGATCACAGCCGCAGTGTAGATTACGAATTAAAGAATACATTGTCACGACTCACGGTAGCGACAATCTCCACTTAGTACGCGTGTGTACGCTAAGTTCCAGCGACTTCTGGGACTTGCTCTTAATCCTAGCAACTTGGATGGATTACTTGCCACGTAAAAGTCAGTTTCGTACTTCATACTGCATTCCTGGAACGTACTGATCCCCATTTATCACCCTCGTGTCTTTCGATGATAAAATGAGGCTTGTCGAGTTCGACGTCCCCATCTCGCTCCCAGAAACATGTCTCATCTTCCAGGCTCAACTCCCGGGGGAAATGGCAACGCGTACGCCATGGCCCACTTTTCTAGCGCTGACCAAGTAAGTTCTTCTGGCGCTTCTTCTCCCTTTGAGCTTACTTCCGTGTCTCGGATTACCAAGGGACAGGCAACTGCGATGATCGCAAATACCGATCAGTTTCTCAGCAAATCAGGTTTCCTTCAGTTACACCACTCTAGTCAGGTGAACAACGAGTTAGTTCCACTCACCACTGGGCAGAATGATCAGGGCTCCTATGCCTTGTCCGCTTTGAGCGCAACTTCCAGCCTTGGCCAGGCTGACGCTAGGGTCCGAAGGAGTGACCTGCCGGAAAAAGACAGAGAAAATGTAGATCGCGCATGCGATCTCCTTGTCTTGGAGATTATTGAAAACATCGGATGGGGTTCAGTTCCTGATCGATTGGGGATTCCTGGTCAAGAGTGTCTCAGTCAAGCTTGCGCCGACACTAGTCACGGTGAGTTATCTTTTTTTCTACTTGGTCATCAATCGACTCTACATTTCTTAGACACTGCATGGGACGAAAATATCGCGAAGATCGTAAGTTAATTTCACGTTTCAATGCCACAAATGAGCCCCTTCAGTCAAAAGTGCCGAGTGACATGAGGAGCCGAGCGTGAAAATAAGCCGAGTGACATGGCCAGCCAAACTTCGGCCGAGCTAGGGGAAACCACCGAGTGAAATGGCTGGGCTGAAGGCAGACCAATATATATGGATTGGCCGAGATTATTATGTAGTGAAGATCTGTAGTGAAACAGGGTATTTAATGAATGGAAAATGAAATGGGTGGGCCAAGATAATGAATGATATAGATTGGTGG
>JBBPMY010000876.1:0-11007 GCA_038090615.1 Phylloporus gajari
TGTCACCACGTTACCCCAGACTCCATTTTCTCGATGTACTCATTGCAATGTTCGACGCAAGGAGAACACGAGGAACCTTATCGTGTGCATTGATGGGACTTCCAACGAGTCCGGTCGGCATGTAATTCCTCTGTTTCCCTTTCACTGATTTCTTTGCTCACTACTCAGCAGGGTACCAATGTAGGGAGACTGTTCCAAAAGGTCGATACGAACGCAACTCCAAAGCAATATGCGCGTTATTTCAGTGGAATTGGTACAGGCTCGAAATCGTCCAATGTCTTCAGTCGTATGGGAAGAGCCGTACTTGACACAGTTGACATGGCGATCGCATGGTTCGTCCTTGTTAGAATTATTTCTTCAGCAGTGTCAAATTCGTCATGGTAGGAATGTAGGGGGGAGCGTTAAGGAAGCATATGGCTGGCTGGCGGGGATATATCAAGAAGGTGATCAGATATACCTCTTCGGTAGGTTGGGTTTTCGTTGCAGTTTCGGTAGCTGACGACCATGTGTAGGATTCTCTCGGGGTGCATATCAAGTGCGGGTTCTCGCTGGCATGATCTATGAGGTATGGGATCCATGACTTGATCGGACTTATAGAACCAAATACGTATGTCAGATTGGCTTGCTAAGACACCCAACGGAGAAGCAAATCGAAATGTGAGGATTTATCTGGTAGCTTGCCCGAGCCTGACAAACAAGCGCTGGGCAGGGCATATGATCACTGCACGTTGAGAAGGCCAAATGGGAGGCAGCTGTTCAATAAAACGGCTCTGTGGGAGGACTCGAGAGTCCACTTCATCGGAGTATGGTATGTTAGCTTTCGTGATCGTCGTTGCCTGTTGCTAACCCTAGCCTTGATTAGGGATACTGTATCCTCTGTAGGGCTTATAAGAGGCGACGTCTCCCTTTCAACTTCATCAACTGCTTCGCATGCTTGTCATTTCCGGCACGCGCTGGCTCTCGACGAGCTCCGTGTCAAGTTTATGCCAGAGTACCTCAGCGAAATTCACACTCACACGGATGGCGAAGAGTTCAAGTACACCGTCACTTCCTCCGACGACAAACACGCCACATCCTTCATGCATGAGCGGCGTGGGTCTACTATGAACGACAATTATGTTGATTTCTCTGGGGAAAAGAAACGCAGGGCCGGCAACATCAAGGAAGTCTGGTTTGCCGGCAGCCATGCGGACGTGTAAGGAAATATTTGAAGCCTCCTTGGTTCAAGTTGACATACTTCGCGCAGTGGCGGTACAGACCGGCCTGGAGCGCCCTATCACTCCGGGAACGTGTCGCTGTTGTGGATGCGTAGAGAAGCGGCGGCCAGCGGCCTTGTGTTGCAGCCGACGGATAAAATCTGGGTGCCCGATGATCTTGATTTTGGTATCAGCGATTCAATGAACAGTACATGGCGATTTATGGAATATATGCCAATCACGCATCAAACCTCTTTCAGTGGCGGTGGTGACAACGCCCGATGGTGAGACTGAATATTTCTCGCTCTGTGCTACTAGTCCAACCCTTTTGTAGTTTGCACCTGGGGCATCCCCGCCGTATCATACCTGGTCAAAAGATTCATGCTTCCATTTTGTACGCTAACGCATATAAGCCACGGGCGTCGCTGGGGGAAGGTTTCCACGTACCTGTCGTACACACCGAACTCGATCCAGAAATGGATGACGGACTATGGGAGACAGGACTGTTCGAGGAGACCGCCGCCCAAGAGCTGATGGCCCACATCGGTGGATCGCAAGAGATCGAACCAACGTATCTCGATGCATTGTTGTTCATGCTACGAACTGGTAGGTTTCTCTCACCTGAATGTAATCGATAATAACGATGTCTCCCTCAGAGGAGGGAAGGCAATGCGTTAGGAATGTGCCAGGTTGGCAAAACCGGTTCATGAGCGTCATCCATAACCGTGATTCTGCATCCCTCACGAGGCTGATCACCATTGTTGCATACTACGAGGCTTGTGAGTATCCCTTACCCAACGAACGATCTATCTACATATTTCTTTGTTGTAGCTTGCGATCCTGACACGCAGCCTGACGGCCAAATACTGCCCCACGTTGAAATTCCACAGGAAATATTCGATGATGCGAAGAAGTGTCTCATTGACGTCCTGGTTGCACATAGGCTCCAAGATGGCCCCACAGTAGTTGCTCTTTTGAGGCCCCTGACGAAATATCAAGTTCTGCGAGAACGCATTCTCACAGAGGATGTACTGGAGACCCTCATGAAGCTACTCGATATGATTATAGACCGTGGAGGAGCGATTTTTGGACAAGCGATGGACGGCCTAGACTGCCTATTGCAATGTGGTGCGTTAGTGGTCGTTACGTATCTGTAAATCAAATGACATATGTTCTTCTAGAGGACATTCGAGGATTTATCATCGAAAAGCTTGGTACCGATTTTGCATCCTCCGACGTCACTAAGCTTTCTCGGATACTGCAGACTGACGGTAAGTAGCTTCGTTTTTGTTGGGAATAAAAATATGTATTGTTATTTTTAGAATCACGCCTTTTGGCTGTTGCTCTGCGTGTGGTGATGACTTTAGCGCGAATTCAGGAATGTAAGTATTCTTAGCCTCAAGGGATGGTGAACCGGTAGTGACGTGTAACGATAGCAAGAGCCATGTGTTCCGTAGTGAAACCCAGACTCAGGGAGCTAGCGAGAATGAAGGAGCAGCTTGTTGGTCTGCCGGCTGCTGAAATATTGCTCGCCCTCTATGACCCGAAGGATCGGGGTAGGCAATGCGCTCTTGTACTTGTTTTCTGCTCTGATATCGCGCCAAGAACAACTGAGCCTCCTTGACGCACACGTCCGAGCAAACGTCGCGGGTGCCTTGGTCCGCCTGAACGCGGATAGACACGATTCAGCTCATGGGCAGGGGCACGGCATAGATTCTGGGCAAGAAATATTGCGTCGACTTTTTGGCGTTGGTGAGTGGCGTCCATGAAATCGTTCCTACAGAGTTTCGACTATGACATCTTCCGTATCAGACGCCAAACACCTCGAAGAACCACAGAAACGAATCATTGAAGAGCTGAAACTGGCCGCTCAGAGGTCTAGTGCTCGGGAGCGTATTGGCGCAACGTTTACCCTCTTGAAGTTATGCGAGAGTGAGCCCATTTCTGAGAAGTCGATGACACGAGCTCAACGACTGTCAGCCGAGGTCATTCGCACCTTTCTCCGCGAGATTAAGCTGTTGGGCATATTCATCGATCAACTGCAGCATAAAAACAACGCATTGCTGGCTGCATATGCGTTGGCCGCGTCTCTGAAATACAGTAAGTGGGACCACGTCGGGTAGCTGTAATATGGAGCTTAGAATCACACTAGGTGACATGAAGGAGTCCGTCAAGGACGATGAACGCCTCTCCAAGTATATTGTCGACATGTTGCATCACAATTATTTTGATGATGCTGTTGGGCGAGTCGAAGGGTTTCAGATATTTGGGGACTTTGTGCAACACGGTAACGTCCTATTATTATTGACAATAATCTAGCGCCTCATGCATGGCCTAGCTGACTTGCGGGCAAAATTGATGCGGCAGGGCATCACTGACGTCCTGAACAGCAAGTTGGCAAAGGGGACATCAAAGGAGACTCGGACAAGTAAGATTTGCTTGGACATTTTCTGGGCTTGTGGTACGTCGCGAGTGACGACATCACTCCCTGTAGCTGATGTATCCTGTAGACAAAGTCGGGCACCATGGCACCCGTATTTTGTGTGCGGCAACTGAACATGTTCACTCGAGGAGTTGGGGACACGGAGAGCACTGACATGTGGTCTCGAGCAGGGGGCGTTGCTGGGCGACGCGTGGAGTGATCTAGGATCATTTTTCGATGGCCATGCTTCTCAGATTTGACTGTTGGATGTGTATAGATCGTAGCATGTAATTGCTTATATATTCAAATGCTGTATGCGCCAGTGTTTGGATCTCATCCTGCAAACAGGTAGTCGTGGATCGGGTACTAACTTGTGACACTCGCGTCTACATTAAGGGAGTCAGGAGTAGTATTGTGGAGAACGTGAAGTGATCAGATCCTAAATTGGCTTCAAAGACCGACCCAGCAGGGACAACTGCCCGGAGGACCAGAGAAGGGCGAGTGGCGAGCACGAAAGCCATTGGACGTTGCTCGCCCTACGCTCGTATTGGATAAACAAGCGGCGTTCCCGGACCTTCAGGGCCGCTGCGCTACTAGAGGTCCCATAGGGTGACCGAGTGTGGGTTTAGCCTCCGCCCGACATTGCAGGAATAAGACACTGACGTCGACGTGTGCGCGACCGCACCCACAGAATAGCATGGCCACAACAAGACGACAGGGAGGCAACAACACTAACAACATTGAGGAGGTGGCGTGTGCGCGTCCATTTCCACGACGCATCAGTCACTAGCCGCCATGCCCATGGCACAACTTCTAGAGGAGGGCCAACCGACAGGACCAAGAGAATGATCCCAACAATTTTATTGGTGCGGTTAAAGTCGAGCTAAGCGACCACCAGTGGCACAAAGCCGCTTACTTGAAGTGGGCAAAGGTGTCCCTACACACTCACTGCGGGCCCTATCATCTACATAATAAATCGGCCGTTTTCACACCCAACAGTACTGAAGGCGCATGGATTCCTTGGGTATCACATCATTTTGGGCTTCCCTTTTTCACTTCCAGCTGGAGCTCGATCCGCACGATAGCCACACAATAGCACCTAATGCCCGTCAAAGTAATCAATTTTCTGTGTTTGTTATGTAATTGGCAGTTACCGTAAAGAAGCGCCCATTCATTGAAGGTGGACTCCGCTATCTGTGACTCCTAGTAGGTGATTCAGTTTCTACCCTTGTATCGAGTCTCTGACATTGATCCCTGACAAGAACTGACCAGCGTCTTATGCCTCGTGGATGACGAAACCATGAATTACATATCACACACCCAGGCCATCCTTCAATTTGTGCCGCATTTTATCCACATGGCCGAGATCTTTATCGGGGACCCCAGATACGACTCCGCTGAAGCATACCATTGCCGCCGCCTGCGGCTGGATTCCTTGTACCCTCGCTCTATTTGAGCTCGCATACAACGGTCAGGACTTTACCCATATCAGCCCTTATACCTGTACTATCCCCGTCCCTCATGGATGCAGAGAATCCTATTGCTATGTCTCACGTTGATCGTAATCGTATGCTCTTCTCATCGCCATTAGCCAGATGCACTCATTGCAATGCTCAACCAACGGAGAACGGGAGGAACCTTGTTGTGTGTATTGATGGTACTTCGAATGAATTTGGTGACCATGTATTTGTCTTCTATTTCTTTAGTCTCTCACTTAGCTGACTAATTGGTGAGAACACCAATGTCGTGAAACTGTTCGCCAAGATTGATCTGACAACGACCCTTCCCGAACAACGTGCATATTATTCCAGCGGAATCGGCACAGATATTACCTCAGGCACTCTCGCACGAGCTTCCGAGATGGCCGCTGCATGGTTCGCGCATTTAACAGCCACGTACTTTCCCGTCAGCATGACCTCCTTCACGACAGGACTATAGATAAAACTATCAAGGAGACGTATTCCTGGCTGGCGCAAGTGTACCAAGAAGGTGATCAGATATACCTCTTCGGTAGGATTGCGCTACACCGGTTTGGTGGTGCTGATTATTCTGTAGGCTTCTCTCGGGGCGCGTACCAAGTTCGGGTCCTTGCAAGTATGATACATGAGGTATGGGATACATAATTTGTTTGGACCTATGGAACTGAATATGTATTCTAGGTTGGGTTGATAAGGACACGGACGGACATGCAAGTCACAAGGTAAGTAACCATGGATCAGCTTGCACAGGTCTGACAAACAGGCATTGAACAGGGCCTACGATTACTATCAAGCAACTCACGGGAGTAACCCGGAGGCAAGGCACATGGCAAGGAAGTTCAAGAGCACATTTTCATGGACAGACATGAGGGTACACTTCGTCGGAGTGTGGTAATTCTGGCATCCTCGTATCTTGCTCGTACGGTACCAAAGTTGATCTCATCCAGGGATACTGTTTGCTCTGTAGGCCTTCTAAAACCGGAGAATCTCCTCGAGGGTCGTTCGCCCGCTGAACACGCTTGCCATTTCCGACACGCTCTAGCTTTAGATGAGCGCCGTGCCAAGTTCCACCCAGAGTATCTTCGTGAAGTGAACTCTCGGACAAATGACGAAATTCCAAAGTACATTGTTACTTCCACTAACCCTGAAAGTGTCGCATCCTTCACAAGTGAATGGCCCAAGTCTCGCGACAGGGAGACCGACGTCTCCCTAGAGAAGAAGAAAGCTGCTGACATCAAAGAAGTCTGGTTTGCCGGCAGCCACTCAGATGTGTAAGCACACCCTTCAGGCTCGCATAGTTTGAAGTTATGTGACACACTTTGCGCAGTGGTGGTTTGGACAGGAGTGGGAAATCTCATGCAGGGAATGTGTCACTGTTATGGATGCGTCGCGAGGCGGCAGTAAGTGGTCTTGTGCTACAACCGACGGACATTGTCTGGGTGCCCGATGATATTAATCTTGGCGTCACCGATTCGATGACCGGTGCATGGCGATACCTTCAACATTTCAATGATACTTATGAACGTTTGGTATAGTGAGATTATCGGCCCCTTGCTGAGCGCTATTGATTTCCCCTTCGCAGCTCGCGTCCGCCCCAACCCCGTTGCGTTACACCCGGCCAAAAAGTTCATGCCTCTATTTTGTATGCCAATGCATATAGTCCACAGGCGTCCCTAGGATATGATTATGCTATGCCCGTCATACACTCTGGGCCCGACGTAGAACTGGACGATCGAATTTGGGAGACTGGACTGTTTGACGATACTGCAGCTCGGGAGCTGATAGCCTACTTGGACGGCCCGCAAGCAGTTGCGCCAGCATATCTCGACAGGTTGTTGTTCATGCTAAGATCACGTAAGATTTCTTTGTTCTTTCAATCCACTTAACAAATATTCCTTCACCCCACAGCAGAGGGGAAGCACTGCATCAGGAACGTCCTTAATTGGGAGAACCGGCTTCTGAGCCTCATTCAAAATCCTGCTTGTGCACCACTCATTAGGCTGGGTGCTGCAATTGCGTACTACGAGGCTTGTGAGCGCTCTATATCAAGTACGGGTTTGTCCCGCGCATATTTATTTACCTACGGCAGCTTGCGATCCCGACATCAACCCAGGAATTCTCGTCAAACTTTTGAAAGAAACATTCGACAATGACGACGTGAAGAACAGTCTCAGCGCCATTCTGGTTGCAAGCAATTACTGGGATCGTTCCAGAGTAGTTGCTCTTCTAAGACCCTTGACGAAACATCAGATCCTGTGGGAGCGCATTCTTACGGAGGATATATTAAAATCTCTCTTGATATTATTTGATGCAATCATTCGTCGACCAGACGAAAATTTTGTACAGGTGATGGATGGCCTGGCCTCCCTGTTGCAGTGCGGTGCGTTGGTAATTGTCGTGCACCTGGACGTTAAGCAACTCATGACCCTATCAGAAGGCACTCGGAAGATCATCATTGAAAAGCTTGACACCAACCTTCCGCCTTCAAGCGTCACCAGACTCTCTCTGATATTGGAGGATAAAGGTAAGAGGTATACCACTATGACTGTAAACACGAAGGTATATCACTCCTCTAGATTCGAGCTTCTTAACTGCTGCACTGCGTATGGTGATGACCCTGGCACGGATTCCGGAAGGTAAGTGTTCGCAACGTTGAGCCCTGAAATGCTGTATTGGCGCACTGCTAGCGGGACCTGTATGTTCGAAAGTGAAGACCAGACTCAGGCAGCTGGTGGAAGCAGATGATCGGCTGGTCGGACTCCTGTCCGCTGAAATACTACTTACCCTGTACAACCCGAATGAACATGGTACGCGAAACATTCTCGAACCTGC
Organism: Phylloporus gajari; assembly: GCA_038090615.1. NCBI lineage: Eukaryota > Fungi > Basidiomycota > Agaricomycetes > Boletales > Boletaceae > Phylloporus > Phylloporus gajari. Next base: position 7,929 of record JBBPMY010000876.1, read on the forward strand.
GCACTCTCCTTATATTTCACTTTTTTTAGAACAACTGGACATTCGCAATGAAAACGTTCGAGCAAATCTCGCCGAAGCCTTGGGCTGCTTAAGCTCAGACAAACGCGGTTCAGGTGATGGAGAAGGACATAGTGTAGGCACCGGGCGACTTGTTTTATGTCAGATTTTTGGTGTCGGTGAGTGCTGTCCATACAGGCGCCTTGAATAAGATCCAACCACGTCAATGTTTGTTTAGATGCCATAGAACTCACTGACAGGCAGAAGATGCTCATTCAGGAACTGAAAAATACTGTTAAGGACTCCTCTAAGAGGGAGCGTACCGCTGCGACGTTGACAATTCTGAAGCTATGCGAGAGTGAGCCTGGTTCTGATGAGCATGAGACTCGAGCTTGACCGATCATAAGGCGATGTAATCCGCACCTTTCTGCGCGAAATTGGCTTTTTGGATGTCCTCATCGGTCAGTTGGCTCACAGGCATGGCGCATTGCTTGCTGCTTACGCGTTGGCTACCTGTCTGAAATACGGTGAGCAGAATCGCATGGGTAGCACTCGTGTACAGCTCAATTCCATCAGGTGACATGAAGGCGTTCATTCAGGACAACGAGTTCCTTCCAGAATATATTGTAAAAATGTTACAACGCAACTCCTTTCATGGTGCCGTCCGTCAAGTCGAAGGATTTCGGATATTTGGTGAATTTATGCAACATGGTAATAGGCCGCTCCAGCTGTTCCTGGCGAGTTGGATATGCTGATTTATCCGAACTAGCCGACCTGCGGGAAAAGATCAAGAATTGCGACATTACCGAGGTGCTGGAAACGAAGCTGGCCAGGGGCTTGCGAACAGGGGTTCGGACGAGCCTGATCTGCTTGGACATTCTCCAGTCCTTTGGTACGTGCAAGAATAATAATGACCGTCCATTATAGCTGATGCGCTCTTCAGACGAGGACGATCCCTGCGCTAGCGAACTTGTTGCGAAAAGTCTAGATCATTTACGGAAACCAGATTGGCAAGGTCAGAAAGCGGGAGTGACAATCCTTTCTGCGCTGGCTCAGATTGGTATGTACCATCAGTCACCATAACAGCTCTTCCTGACACTACATGATTTAGACATTGGTGTGGCAGCCATCAACCCAATGATATGCGAGATCATCGAGATGCTGCTTCCGGAACATTACGTTCAGTCGACTGCGTTAGAGACATCCACAGGAGATATAACTTCAACCCATAGCGAGGCTCAGGCGCAACAAGCGGCCCCAACAACACAGTGGTTTGCAGACTGCAACTCTTCAACAGACGCCCCGTCCAGGCCACCTTCTTGGATGATGGGACCCACATGGGCGCTACGTATATTAGCCCTGAATGGTAAGTGCCCCAGTCTGTGACGACGGTGAAACTGATGTGGTGGTGTATTGTCTTAGAAAAGCTGCGGCAGACCATGCACAGCTCTCCGCAATATGGCGATTTGAAGCGTCTGTATGTGTCCGGGAAGCTGTTCAATAAAAGTGACACGCCGTGGTGGCGTGTTCACACTCCGAATCGGGGTAAGTCACCTCTCTCGTTGCACAGGGAGACTCAGTTTTATACAATTTCTATTTTTCAGCCGACGTGGTTCACATGCTCGACAAGATGATCAAAGCCGTTGACCAAAAACAGGAAGGTCTTATGTCCGTCGGCGACGCAGTGCTTCCCAAAGTTTCTCACTGGGACCGCGTGTTGATGGTGGCCCTTCAAGTGACAGTGGTACTATTGCTTGTCTTCATCGCGGCATTGGCGGGTGGGGCCTACCTCGCCGTTTCCGTCGCCCTCTATCCGATTACTATTCCCCTTACGGTGATCTTGTGAGTGATTTGGCCGTCTTTTTCTCGAGTACAATGGAATTGATACAAGTGAATGTCTAGGCTCATCATCGTGTGCGTCATCCTTTATCGGGATTCTCGAAAGGCAAAGAAGCTGCGTGCGGCTCGCATGGCTAGAGCTGCTCAGGCTAGGCGTGAAAGTGACCCTGGCGGTACTACAGACGTGCACATTAGGGAGGGCGGCGATGGTGATTCTGACCCACATAACAGCGAGCGTTCATCGAAGCGGTGGTTGTCGAAGTTGGTGGGGAGGCGGGAGAAAACGACTGATTCAGTGGGCCCATGAACAAAGACTCTGGCTCAGCGATGCAAGCTAGTAGATACCTTTTTCGGTCTGTTTTCCTTAGTATTTTATTTCAACTCTCTTCCAAGTTGTCGTCATACTTAGATCTCGGCCTCATCCGCTAATCCCTAATATGCAGTGGACGTTGATCACATACCTCCCATCAACGACTCGTGTTCACGGTCTATCTTTGAGTCGTCGTACTCCATATCTTAGTACTTAGTATCGAGCGTCCTCGCTTTCGACCGTTTTTGGGTCACCGAGTCGATGACTTGAGAACACCACTTCAGTGACGTTTATACAGTTGCCCCCAATGAGATTGAACCATGACGTTTTTCGTTTCAGATGCCGCGCAACTCTATGACGGGCAAAATTAAGAGGCTTCTCAGGGGATTAAATCGCACCATTTGGTACGGCGATGCTCGGGAGCGGACCAATGCAACATTAACAGTTCCGAAGCTGTGCGAGGGTGAGTCCGATTCTGATGAGTCTGAGATAAGAACTTGATCGTTCATAAGGCGGGACCATCCGCGCTTTTCTCTGCGAGACCGGCTTGCTGGATGTTTTGTTCATGCAACTGAGACGCAAGGACAAAGCGTTGCTCGCTGCGTATGCGTTGGGAACCTGTCTGAAACACAGTAAGCAGAATTACATCGATATCGCTGCTGTGCAGCTCAGAATTTCACTAGGTGACATGAAGGGGTCCATCAAGGACAACGAACTCCTGCCGAAAAACATTGTAGACATGCTACGACTCGACTACTTTGACGATGCCATTGGCATCAGGAGCACCAAAGATCACCGACACGTATTACAGTAGACTTGCTCATAATGCATTAGGTCATAATGCATAAAGTTGATAATGCATGGATTTTTTGTGGTCCCATTGGTGTTCGCACTCAAAACAGACAATAAATGCATATTGCATATTGCATCGAC
>JBBPMY010000877.1:0-10998 GCA_038090615.1 Phylloporus gajari
TGATGGAAGTCTCGACTATGCAGAGAGTGAGTTCACTCTTTCATTCACCAAATTTACGAATACCACAGCTTTTCTACGTCTCAGTGGAAGACCCGTTTTCACTCCTCAATGTACTCGTACCCGACCCACCATCTCGGCCACAACTTGGCCCTCTTTATCCATCTCCATCCACGACGGTCCCTTCACCGATAGCCACTATAGATGGCACCCAATCTCAGTTCCAAATATCCGAACCACGCGTATATGCACCCATACCTGTTACCCTACCACCCGATCGGCCGCTTCCTGTCCTCTCAACTCTCTCCAATATACCCACACAGCCCCCTACGACCTCTGTTCCATCAACCCAGCCCCCTAAAAAGCGCCGTCATTGGACAATTATGAGAAGTGCTCCTACGCGTTCACGAGCCAAAGACAAGGACAGCGATACTACAGAAGAGACAAAAACAACCTTGAAAGTCCCACGAGACGCTGGGCCAGCCGACTATGGCACTTTTGCGACTGTCCTAGGCGAACTCGGTGCTCCTCCCGAAACAGATTACGTGTACGGCTCTGAAGACCGACTCTTTGCGACGATACGGTCGACGGTCGAGCGTCGTGGCGCGAAGCGGAAACAAGACGAAGCCAAGACTGTCACAGATGAAGAAGAGGATGCGTTTTTGACGGACGAGCGCGCGGAAGAGGCATGGGACTATCTGAGGGACGTCGTGTACGGCGGTGTGGACGGGTACGCATACGTGCGGAGTCTCGCCGAGTTCGTCGCACCGTCCGTCTACCTCGATGCGATACGCAAAGAAGAGGGAGAGGTGGATGTGGACGAAAAGCCCGTGCTGGAGAGCTGCCCGCTCGGCGTGCCACTTGCGCGGTACGTCGAGGATAATCTCGTGGATATGGTCACGCATGGGCGACATGGCTGGTTGCGCGATGTGTTTCTTCCCGTTGCAACGAACGCCGGGTCTACGTCGCCTTTCCATCTGCGTCTGGCTGCACTTCCGGATGCTGCACGCAACGTGGCGTCGGTGCCGGAGTGGTATAAAGGACCACTGGATATGGCGGCACTCATTCGGGTGCCAGAGGAGTTGGCCACGGAGGGCGTACTCGAAGGTGGACCCAGCGAGGGGGGAGACCAAGCAGATATCGCGCGTGCGTTGGCGTGGAGCGTCGGGGTGTTGGAACAGTTGGGTAAACTGGCGAAAGAAGATGTCAAGGTGAAGGAGGAGACGGTAGAGGACGAGTTGACGGCGAATGCGATGGACGTCGATGCAAAATCCGACGAGGACTCAAGCTCAAGTCCGACGCCCGAGGAGGAAGACCCGCTGGTTAAACGTCTTCGACTGCACCTCCTCGCACTTGCCAAGCGCGCACCGCTAGACAGACTTGCCAAGGTGCCTGTAGAGCTCGTTCCCGAGCACATACGTGGGATCGTACCCACAGCGTGATGATTTTTCACTTTCATGAACTTTTGGAGTTGCTGGACATAAGGATGCATACATTCCAGGTCTCTTGTAGTTGTTCTACAGTAAGCTAGCTTTATAACTAGTACAGAAAGCTGAAATGGCTAATCAGGAACGAAGAGTTCTCTACGTCTATAGAACGAAACCCAGAGATTATAAGAAGCAGTTGATACAGAGCTGTTGGTATGGTGATGTACATCAGTGGCATCAGGATCCGATTGCGGAATGCGTATGCGAAAGAAGAATTGGGATCGATCAACGATGCGATTAGAACGAACGTGTGTTGGGGACCACTGGCCCACGGTGGCGCCAGGGTTCGAGCATCGGGAAGGGCTGAGCACGGGTAGGGCTTCGTACTAGTTGGCGATAGGGCACAACGGCGAGCTCAGGGGGAGAGGGGATGGGGCGCACTTGCGGCGGCGAGTGCGAGTGCGGACGGTGCTCGTGCACCGAGTGGTGGCGCGACCGCGCAGGGGGCTGGCTCTTCTTGTCGTCCGGCTTGTTTTGAAGGAGTCGGACGGCGTCGCGAATACGATCCTTGAGCTCGCCCAAGCGCTGAGGCTGGTACTTGTCGTAGCCCATCGGCCAACAGAGGGTCTTTATCCAGCTCTCCATGATCTCGGGCGTCCACTGCACGCCGTTGAGCTTGGTGCCGTGGCGGAGCATGGCGACGATGTCGTCCGGATCTTCCTTGCGATAGCGGACGAGCTTGAGGGCGACGCCCCAGAACATGGTCACGCTGACCAATGCGAGGCCCGGAGATGAATAGATCGTGTTCATCTCCACGTTGTTGCGCTGTTTGGCGTCGTAGTAGATCGGGTCATAGATATGACCCTGGGGACTGCGCGTGGGTCAGACAGTGCCGATATGAAATCAGAGATGAACGCACTCTCGCGCAAACGGCAGCGCAACGTCGGGGTCGGCGTTCATCCAGTCTGACCTGGGGGACGTTCAGGACGGCCGAGTTGTGGGGGGGTGGACGTACCCGATGCGGAATCTGAGCGCGGTTGCGTTGATGCACGACTGGAGACGTTCTTCGGCATCGTGGACGCCCTTTTTGCGCCACTCGTGTCCAAACGCCCGTCTGATGTAGTCGACGTCGCGGGTCGTCCTGCGGGTGGAGGAGGCGGACAACATGGGGTGGAGGATCATGACTGCGCCGCCGTGGACAAAGACACGGATCTGGCCGCCAAAGGCCTTGAGGGTGCGCTGCTGGAGGTCGTCGAGGAGATCGAGGAGCATCTTGCGGTTGAGCTGGACCTCGTTGTGGGACTGCATCGTGTGCGACGACTCCGAGGACGGAGCTCAGCGTTCATTTAAAGGCCAACGTTGACGAATCAGGCGACGGCTCAAATTAGCTCGGTCGGACAGGATCATGCAGGGCATCAGGCAAATCGATGCCTGTTCGGTTCACCGCATCACCTCGGGTCAGGTCGTCATTGACCTCCAGTCAGCCGTCAAGGAGCTCGTCGAGAACAGCCTCGACGCAGGCGCTACAGCCATCGGTGGGTCCATTCTTGGCCACAGAACACTCACTACAGCATCCCAGACGTCCGGTTCCAGCACTATGGGCTCAAGACGGTCGAGGTCGTCGACAACGGGTGTGGCATCGCAGCCAAGGACTATGACAGCATTGGTATGCTCACAGTACCCTCGTTGGCTCATTCGTTGACCCTGCACAGCACTCAAACACTACACGTCCAAGTTGTCGTCCTTTGAAGACTTGTCCCGTGTCCTTACATTTGGCTTCCGCGGGGAGGCACTGTCATCTCTCTGTGCCCTAACGGACGGGTTGACGGTCACAACAGCAACTTCCTCTGAAGCACCAATGGGCACCGTCATCGAGATGGACAGAAACGGAAAAGTACGCTCAAAATGCAAAGTTGCTCGGCAAGTGTGTGGCGTCCTGTGGTTCGTTCGACAATGGTCTCACATGCCACAGAGAGGGACAACTGTTACGATCTCAAACCTATTCAAACCACTTCCTGTGCGCCGCAAAGAGTTTGAGCGAAACACGAAACGGGAGTTCCAGAAGGCGCTGAATCTGTTGCATGCGTACGCGCTCGTGCCTTGCGCACTGGAGAACAAGGGCGTCAGATTCATGGTCAGCAATCAAACTGAGGGCGGGTATGTCTACCCCGCATTGAACATTGAATCTTTCTCACTTAGTCAAGTCGCAAGCTCATTCAGTTCAAAACAGACGGTTCGCCCTCCTTGCGTTCTTCCGTCATTGCGTTATGGGGACCCAAGGCGCTCGAAAACATTGTTGATCTTACACTGTCCTTTGACGTGGAAACAGAAAAGTCTGTTCAAAGACGGGCGGATCCAGACAATGACATGTACGTGTTTCCTCCACAGCCTGGTATATCAGTACGGCACAATGAATCATATATCTCACTAGTTTGATGGTGACGCCTGTCAAGATCGAGGGGTTGATTTCCAAGTTCACTGTCGGCGCTGGGCGGACCACCGTTGACCGTCAGTTCTTTTTTGTCAATGGGCGGCCCTACAATCCTGGCAAAGTACGCCTCTGTTGCTATGGAACACATTGTACCTTACATTGTGCGCTGTAGGTCCAAAAAGCCATCAATGAAGTGTACAGGACGTTCAACGCCAATCAATCACCATTTATAGTCGCCAATATCATATTACCTACAAGTAAGTGCAGAGCTTCCTGTTTTGCATACTAGGTTGATGGGCTCCGTACTCATCGCCATGTAGACGCCTGTGATATCAATGTTAGCCCTGACAAACGTACCATTTTTTTGCACAGCGAAAACAATCTTGTTCATGCGCTCAAAGTACGTTCGCACATTAGCTTCATTATGATCCGGCCTGACAGTTTTATCTACAGGCTGCACTGGAAACCGCATTTTCGTCAGCCCGGTCGACATATGATGTGAGCGCCCAACCCTCACAGGCGCACACGATACCGCGGGATACCCAACGACTAAACAAATCTCACACACGCCAAGGAGGCGAGGAGCAATCACATCACGAACCGGCGCCTTCGAATCGGGCTGAAACGGTAGAACGTGATGCGTGTGATGACCCATCGCCACATCACCTCCAATCTGATGATGAACGTGATAACGGCCGAGATAAACCGATGGAGATAGAGGCCATCGGCAACTCCCGTTCGCAATCGGAATCGGACGCCGAGCACGGGCCCGAGCCGACGCTCGTTGCGCAACCCGTGTCGTCCGGCAAAGGTCGTGTAAGCGGTCCACGAGACGGGACGGGACGGGATAATGACGAAATGGAAGATCGTCAGAGGGGCAAGGCACCGTCCGACCCACTCTTCTTACCCGGCTCTGATGACGACGTTACCGGACAAGTCGACTGTGGGGTTCGATCCGGTCAGGATGGCGATGGGGACACGCGTGGTCTACACGTGCACAGTGCAACTACTGCGACGAGTTCTGCTGTGTCAACCTCTACTGCACACTCTGCACATGCGTCGTCTGACAAGCCCCGCTCGGTACAAACCGTCTTGAGTACACATGGTGCGATATGGAATCTCCGGAAGGACGGTCTAGCAGATGGAAATGGTGGAAGGGAACGGAAGCGAGCAAGGTTGTCCACCGAAGGCGATCGCGTTCAAGCACGGAAGTCGAGCTTCAGGTCAAGCTTGACTCAGTTCTTGGGTAGTGGACGCAAGGCACTCCCAGATGAAATTGAACCAGAGGAAAGTGAGGGTGAGCGAGATGACGTAGCGCCGAAAGACGGTGGCGAGGTCGAAGAAGAGGTAGATGAACTCGAGGAAGAGGATCAACCCGAGGAAAGGCCGACAAAAGGAAAGAGAAAACGACAGAGAGCAGGGAGTAATTCATCTCAGGGGACCGTGGTCGTACCTTCTGACGATGAACATCCAATGGACGTTGACGGGCCACCGTCTACGATTACCAAACGCACTGGTGCTACTCCCCCTCCTGTTCCTCAACCCTCGAGAGAAGATGTTGTGGATCTATCAGAAGATGTCGACGAACCTTCAGAGGACGATTGGGCATTCTCGTCGACTCTCGTCGGGACCTATGTTCCTCCTGCAGACAAGACTCCATCAACATCAACCTCGGGACCCACTCGCCCTCCTGCGGAGACCGATACGGATTCCGTGACGCTGCGCGTGAACCTTGTCGATATAGGGACACACCTCCTGGACATGTATAATCATCTGTCGTCGCCGGGATCGCCTTCCTCGGTTCCTCCAAGCTCGACTTTCCGTTCGGCCATTTCGTCCGCGAATCTTGAAACTGCTGCAGACGACAACGTAGCTTCGGAAGCGCTCTCTCGAATCATCTCCAAAGCCGATTTCGAACACATGGTGATCGTAGGACAGTTCAATCTCGGTTTCATTGTCGTACGGAAACAAGGCGGTGGGATGGATGACCTGTTCATCGTCGACCAGCACGCCGCTGACGAGAAGTGGAATTTTGAGACGTTGCAGGAGAAGACGGTGATTGCGTCTCAAAAGCTCTTTCGGTACGTGGTTTGTCCTCCTGTTGCGCATATTTTGATTTTTGTAGACCACGGGAGCTGCAGTTCACGGCAGCCGATGAGATGCTCGCGGTCGAGAACATGGACGTGTTAAAATCGAATGGGTTTGAACTCGAGGAACGGGACGTTGGGGATGATGATGAGGGAGAGACGAGGACGCGATTACATTTGGTCGCCCAACCCGTGTCCAAGGATACGACGTTTGACATGAAAGGTAACATATGATTGTCATATTGAACGACCGGATGCTGACGGATTGTGATAGACCTCGAGGAACTAATCCATTTGATGCAAGATCGCCCGAGAGGGACCATGGTTCGTTGTTCAAAAGCACGCGCCATGTTTGCGATGCGTGCCTGTCGGCGGAGCGTGATGATAGGCAAAGCCCTCGACAAGACTCATATGACGACGGTACGTCGATCCGATGTCTTCCATGTTCACCATGCTTACTGGAGCGCAGATCGTGCGACATATGGGGACGATGGATCAACCGTGGAACTGTCCCCATGGTCGACCGACGATGCGGCATTTGTCGGATTTGACGTCTTTTGGGCGGTATGCACCACCGCGGCGCGTAATTGATTGGGAGGCATATGGGATGCTTGGATCTGAGATGGAGGAGGGGTGAATGCAGCTCGTCTTTGGATCATACTTACAGGGTTGTGCTGCTTGTTGACCGATCTGATCTCAAAGGTGACTAGGCGACCCTTCTTTAATCACCTTGCTTTAATCTACAGGTATCTTGTATAGAATGTATAGTAGTGGTGCGCTATCCGAATCATCGTATCTGATCGCGATGCTTTGTGGTTATCATGATGGTTCGGCCAATCACGTGGTGATTGGCCTCGTGTCTTTATCCCGCCATCTGCCTTACCTCCTGTTCTCATCCACACCACAACGTGCAGCTCTGTCTCCCTCTGTCTCCACAACTTCTTGTCGTTCACAGGTATCCGCAGATAATCCGAGTATTCCTACGTCCGGTGCGAGCGCTTAGCATTGTAGTACCCGTCTCGCCCACTCCGTGAGTCTACGATGCCGTCCTCAGTCCATCGATCTCATTTGTCTGGCATCTTCATTGTTTTATCCTCATATTGCAGCCCAGACCATCCATCTCGGTGAAGTTCCCGTCCGGTCAAATTTCCCCGATTTTATTCCTCCTCGCTAGCATCTGCCACCTCGCCTTCCATTTGCCACCCTCCCCCACATCAGTCTCGCGTCCCCTTTTCTGTTTGGTCTGTTCAGCTGTGTCCATTTCCCTGTCCTCAAGTTGTCTTTCAAATAGGCTCATCTTCCCGTATTTAATTCCCTCCCGCTCCCCCCTGCTTTCGTCTACTCCTGCATCCTTATTCCCAGTTCTGCATCCTGCGTCGATTTTCCACCACTCTCTGTCTTCCCTGTCATCCAATCCAGAAATCCTACCTTGATTGCTCTCGTATCTTGTGCGTGTTCCTGTCTTTGTTGTGAGCTGCTCTGTTCCTTGTGAGTCATGGATGCTCCCGAAATCTCGATCTCTTATCTGATGGTCTGTATCTGTGCTAATCTCATTCTATTACCTTGTTGTATTGCTGTTTCCCCATTAAGCTTATTTTCCTCCCATCATCTGCACCAATACCTAGTCTGATTGTCTGGTGCCTCCTTATTCCTCTGCCCACTAGTCTCCTACAAATCTCTTACTAGTTCATTTGCTTCCCATCTGATCCTGCTGCACATTTTGTAAGTTCTCCTGCCTCCAAATATTTGCTTTCCCCTTCTTGATTTCTATTCCTCTATCTTGTTGCACTTTCTTGACCATCTCCATTCAGTCAACTGTGTTTCCTTCCCCTATCATCTTGCAACAGCTGTATCATTTCTTACCTGCTGTTTTGTTTAGCTCATTTGCCTACTAAAAACCCAACTCTGTCCCATCAATTACAATTTTACACTTTCTCACCTGTGTCTAGCTTTACCTTTGCTTTAGTTCCTGTCTACTTGTGTCCACTTTGCAAGTGAGTTTCCACCCTATTCATCTCATCATTGACACCCTTCTCAGACCTGGGTTTCTCCCTCATTCATCCCCAGCTCACAACTTCTCCACTACTATCCAATGAATCACAAAGGTCCTGAAGACATTGGACTCCAAATCACAAGCATGTTTCTATTTCCTTCCTAATTTGCTCAACATATTAAATTCATTCACATAGTTGGACAACTAACTGTCTCATCTCCACTTGCTGAGGGAGACATCCATGTTACTGTTGCCATGGAAGACATCTCTAAAATAACATGTCCTGGAAAACAATCCAAGGATGGTCTCATAGTGATGTGGAACCATCCCTTCCACTTGTAAGCACTATCATATCTATTGTTATCCCTACTCAGTTTACCCATCATAGCTTTGTATCCCCTACCACCTTCATTGAGTTTGCTATATGGATTCTCCCAGAGGAGCTTACTCATGAGTGGGGCAAACAACCATTGGGTGAGAAAGTGGTTATACATGTGACCAATTTACTTGCCAAATCTGGTGAGATATGGGAATGTATATATATTTAACTTTTACCCTTATAAAATTGCTTACATATGATGTACTAGACAATATACCTGGGCTATTTGTTGGTGAAACAACCCTATCTATTATGTGCAATGCAAGAGATGTGCTAGTGAGCTTAGTTTATGGTCTATACTAAGAAGTTACTGAATATGTGGTTTAGAATATATCAGATGGACATGAGTGTCTTACAATACTGAAGAAGCATTCAGTCAAATTATATGAGTTTGGATGTGGGTCCAACAACATAGCTGTCACATCTACAGAAATTGAAGTAGAACTGGCAAGACTGGATCTTTGTCCTTTGGGCCATCCAGATTACTCTGATGTTCTGAATGATCTTCAAGTCGCTTTTTCCTTCCATTATGATTATAGTGGCAATATTGTAGACCTCAATAGGGCCATTGAAGTTTCACAAAAAAGGCTTGAGCTTTGTCCCTTGGGAAATCCAAATCATGCATTTGCTCTTGGACAGGTTGTACAACTATTGGCAAAGCATTATAACATTCAAAAAAACAGAAAGGATCTGAACACACTTGTAGAGATGCAAGAGAAGTTGCTTGATATGTGTCCATTGAATCATGAATATCATACAATGGCTCTTGGAATTCTCACACTATCCCTATGGGAACGTTATTGTGTGGAAGGGAATGTAACAGACCTCACCAGATCTATTGAGATGGGAGAAAAAAGGCTTCAGCTTTGTCCAGCTGGTCATAAATGGCATGCTCATTCTTTAAATAACCTTGCACTATCTTTAAGTGCACATTATCATAAATTCCATGATCTGGCAGACCTGAATAGAACAATTGACCTTCAAGAAGAATGTCTTCTTTATTATGGACTTGGTCATCCACAACATGGACTTGCACTTCAAAACCTTGCACTTTCATGCCAGGATCTCTACTATGAAAGGAATAACTATTCAGACTTAGACAAGGCAAACAAGTTGTTCTCAGAGGCAATAGAAACCTGCCCAGTCTACCATAAAGCCTTTGCATTCAATGTTTCTCAAGCAGCTCAAACTACTCTTCTTTTATCCACCTCTCCTCAAGGGACATATCCTCCTGATCAACATCCTCCCTCAATAGACCAGGCTTTTGAAACATTTAGATTGCTAAAGAGATGTGGTTCAGCTACTTCCTTGGATTTGTTAGAAGCAACACAAGCTTGGGCCAAGGAGGCTGAGAGACACAATCACTCTTCAGTTCTAGAGGCTTACAGAATGTTACTGAGTACACTGGATTACTTCTCCTCTCTTAACTCATCCCTAGATTCAAGACATGAGAATATGCAGGCAAGAGTAGCTAATGCAGCCAATGATGCATTCTCATGTGCTATCAGACACAGTAACTTTCAGATGGCGATTGAACTCCTGGAGCAAGGCCGAGGAATTTTATGGAATCAGCTTGCCCGTTTTGATATGTCTATTGCTGCATTGGAGACCAAGGGAAACCAAGGATGCGAATTAGCAGAGAGATTCACAAGATTGAGCGGGGACCTGAAGAAGCATGCTCAACGAACTGTTGATCAAGGGACGGACCCGTACTGGCGAGTGCAAGAGGAGTGGCAGCGCGTGGTGAACAAGATTCGCACGCTGGACGGGTTTTCAAGATTTCTTTTACCTCCCCAATTTGACGACCTCCAACAAGCCGCGGAATACGGACCGGTCATCATCGCGAATGCGAGCAAATACAGTTGCGATGCACACATTATTCTCCATTCCTGCGCACCAATTCATGTTCCGCTTTGTTGCTCTCTTGACGACGTCGTTCAGCTGTCCACACAATTATCAGAGCTGATGAGGGACTCGCACGCATATGGGCTACATAGAGAGTCATATTTGAAGGAAGTATTGCGCGAGTTGTGGACGTCTGTGGTCGAACCAGTTGTCTCTGTTTTGCAAAGTGACGTTCAGCTACCTCCGGGCTCGCGGATCTGGTGGTGTCCAACTTCGAAACTTACGGTACTCCCATTGCACGCGGCAGGTCCACATCGGAAAGGGAAGAAGAATTTGATGGATATCTACGTTTCTTCATATGCTCCCTCCCTCTCTGCTCTTCTTCGTGCCCGCGACCGTCTTCGTTCTCAGAGGGACGTCTCCGGAAAATCGAATGCGATTTCGTTTGTGGCGGTTGGTCAGGCGTGTCCTAGCACAGACACAGGCTTGGGCCAGCTCCCAGAGGTGGACCACGAAATCCAAAGGCTTCGCGATGAAACCAACATGCCCTCACAAGTGACATTCGAGACCGTCACCGGTCCTGCGGCATCCATGGAAGGCGCCGTGCAAGCATTCCGAGACCATCGCTGGGTCCACGTCGCCTGTCATGGTTCGCAACACGCAGAGAAACCATTCGAGTCGTGGTTCGCGATGGGCGACGGCAAGCTCACGTTGATGCGCATCATCCAGGAGCGCTACACGAATTCCGAGTTTGCGTTCCTGTCCGCGTGCCATACGGCCAAGGGAGACGCGTCTACCCCGGACGAGGTACTCCATCTCGCGGCGGGGTTGCAGTTTGC
>JBBPMY010000878.1:0-10996 GCA_038090615.1 Phylloporus gajari
ACGTTCCACTGAGCCTTCAACCCCAGTATCACACGATACGAGGTGGTGATGGGGCGGCTCGATGGACGCAAAGTCCAAGAACGCTCTCGACGCGACACAAAGTCAGACGCCGAGAAGGAGCGGGCGGCACAAAGCCTACTCAAGAATGGCAGAGGAGTTGAGGCGAGCCCGAGTCGTTTGAATGCGTGCTTGGACGAAGCGCAGTGTAAATGAATGTAAAACGAGTGTGACTGGGCGGTATGAGCAGTTGAAGTGAGGGTGGGAATTATAATTGTTACATAATATAAGTTTGTCCCTCATCCGTCTTACATAACCTATTTGGCGCCAAGTCAATATTGTGGTCGCGTTCTGTATTCAAGGCCAAGTACTACCTCCTACCCGCGTGCCGCTGTTCTGCGTGTGCCACCGTTCTCCTCCTGCTCCCGTTCTTTTCGTGCTCTCGTCCTCTTCAAGCTGGAACCTCCTACCTCCGCGGCCCAAGAATACCGCCTCGTCGTCGACACACTTCTCCACTCAATCCTCCTCCTCCTCATTTCGGTCGTATACCTCTGGTGGTCGTTCTCTCCGAACACTTTTGAGTAGGCTTTGTGCCGCTCACTCTTTCTCGGCGTCTGACTTTGTGTCGCGTCGAGAGCGTTCTTGGACTTTGCGTCCATCGAGCCGCCCCATCACCACCTCGTATCGTGTGATACTGGGGTTGAAGGCTCAGTGGAACGTTCCCCCTCCCTACTTGGCGTTTGCACGCGTTTATCTCTCTCTCGTACGTTATTATTTACTTTTTACACGCTGATCCTCTGGAATTAAAGGATTCCGCTCCCCTTTTCTCGCTCTTGCTCTCTTTATCCATCTCGCGTGCCATTTGTTCCCTCCCCACTCGTCCTTGTTACTCAGAATCTCGCCTCTCGTTCTCATCCTCATTGTCTGCATCACCTCACCACTACCTGTTTTCCATTTACAATCCGTTATGGCCACTGCTCTCACTCAATTCCGCTCTCAGACCAGGCCGGATGGACGTAAGTACTTCATTCACTATCTATTTTTTGCGCCTTATTGACTTTTGTAGCTCCATTCTCTGCACTGGATGCCAAGGTAGTTGCTACTTGTAGCAAACACCGCACAGTGATCACCTCCCCCAACATGACTTTCGTACCTGAGCCTCACGTGGACGCCGAAGAGCTACGCGCTCGTGCTGATGGGCGATTTGGCACGGCTGACTGCTTCCAGTGGCCACAAGAATACGCGAAGGATTATGCGTACGCTGTGTGCATGCCTCGCTCAGAGTTTCACCGACCCCCCGATAACTTCAGCTGGGCTTGGTACACGCCCACCCTCGATGACATCGATACAGTACCTGCTGGAGACGAGGTAGCCGGCAAACTCAAACGGGAACGGTCGTTGGGGTTGCTGGAGTTGCTCAACATCGCTCAGGGACGTTATGACACCTGGAGAAAGACTCGAGGCAATAAACAAGATATCGTACCCAGGTTGCTTTTTACCCTTCGTCACTCTATCTTCAAGGTAATGGACGAACCCCTACCGTGGCGCGATGTCGTGGCGGTTGTCGCCCAGGCCCAACGACTTTTCCTTGACATTATCGCCTTCCTGGATTACAACGAGCTCGTGCAACCTCGTATTGAGTCCCCTGACGTCGCACCCCACAAAGTTCGCGCGGGTTGGATGGGTTGCTTCACTAAGGACAGCAGGGTTTGCAACGAGTTGTTCTTTGCTGGTGTACTGGTGTGGTACATTCGTTCCGACTTTTCTATCATGCCTACTACAATAATTGAGAAGCCTGTCACATATACGTTCCCAGACCACATTGTCCGTGCCCAGTTTTCTGTGCCACGCAAAGCCCCCCAGCCATTCCGCCTCCTGCACAATGGCCCGGGGGGTAAAGACCGCCATGCACGATCTCGCTTGTTTTATGAGTCCGCCCCAATGCCGGCTCCCTCGACAAGTATTTCCAGGCAATCCCACGTCGGTAAAACCCAGACTAATGCTCAAACGAAAAAGGAGGCAAGGAAGCAAGCGGTACAACAATCCAGCACTCAGGGACGGCCCAATCCAAGTAAGTATTGACTGCCTCGCTGTGATTCTTTGGAACTAATTACATTCTGATGTTGAAGAAAGTGGCCGCGATAAGTGGTCTGACTTGGACGTTCCCGAGATGCCCCTTGCTCTCCCTCTATGGAATCAGGCCATGAAACGGGTAGACAAGGATCCCTCGAGGGTCAAGCACCGTGTGGAGGACCCGGGCTATCGTGTTCCTGAACCCGCACTGCTGATCTCGGGCGGTACACCAGAACGGCGTGCCTTATTTTTAGCGAATTGGCTAGGCGTTCGGAAATTCTGGCTCAATCGGCTCGAGGAAGAAACCGCTTCCCAACACCCCTCCTCGCAGCAGTGGCGGGACTTTCTCATTAGATCGCAACAGGGCTCAGTCGAGGACGAGGCTGGATCTTCGAACGGCAAAGACAGGGCAAAGACCAAAGCCCAGCTTTGTCGGAGGGAACTCTCTGACATTTTTGCTGAGGGGGTCTACATGACGCAGGGATCCATTTTGGGGGCTGAGGAGTCAGTGGAATGGCGCGGTCAAACACTCCCGATCGCATCCCTCTCCAACCCTCCTGTCCGCCTCGTCCGCGCCATACTTTGGGAGATATTCGAACTGGGGTTCCAGCACGAGCTGCGTGCGCTGGACTGCGCGATGGTCCCAGATCTATGGGTCAAGGCTCCCGAAGCGCGTCAAAGCCTGCTTGCGTGCGTGTGGCCAGGGCGACGCGGAGAGATGATGTCGAGGGGCCCGTTGCCCCGGCAAGGTGGTGATTTAGGGTTCACGGATGTTGTTCGGGAAAATCGACAAGTCTTCAACAGCTTCTGTATCGTCCTCTCAGGTTGGCCTGGCGCCCATTCTAGTCTCTACGCGTTTGCAACTTCTGGTGGCGCAAATGTAAGCCAACAAGCCGCATACGAGGTATTGTCCCGCGCTATGCTGTTCTACGCGCAGTCATTCTTTGATCGATTCGGCCAACCTCCCATTGTTCCGCATTCTTTCCCCCTCGAATACCATCAATGAAATTGTCTCGTGCCGTTCATTATTGTCCCCTCTGCCCTGTGTAGCATGTTTGCTCTCCCTTTTTCATTTCACATGCGTTGTATCCTTGGACCTATTGCACGCGATTTGTTTGTATATACGTTAATCATAATTTTTGGATAAGTATTACTAGAATGAAGTGGTATACTAAGTGTCTACGACTGGTCAGCCCATGGACGAGCTCACTAACTGACAACGTTGTCTACACGCAGGTCGCTGGTAATAAGGAGGAGGCGAAGGCAGTTTCATGATGAAAACATGCGGCATATGCGCTAGGTACGTGTGACTCACACGTTTGGCCCCTGCTCATCAGTTGACCCAGTACACATGTGCCGTTGGTTTAATATTTAGGCTATCCTATCGTCCTCTCCTACATCGTCTGACTACTCCCAACGCCATGTCTCATCCTTGCGACAATCGTTGCGGGCGCACCTTTGCCTCCGCCAGGGGACTCTCCCGGCATCGGTTGTCATGCGTTTCCCATATAGCCCGGCGCGCTCAGCTGCAAGAAAGTCTACATGTTGTCGAGCCATCTGCGAAAAAGGCTAGAGTCTCCCCTGAATCCTCTTGTCCTGAGTCGCAAGAAACAGGGGCTGGACCTTCCGGTCAAGCGTCCCACGGTCCCGTCGAACCCCACGAAGAGCCTCGCAGTCCATCTCCCCTCCAATCCACCTCTTATGAGGAGCCGGTCGAGCCTCCCGAAGACTATCCCATGGCTCCATCTCCGGAACCTCTCGGGCCACGAACCCGCAGGCTACCTGTGAGATATCGTGACCTTCAACCTGAACCTCTTATCGCGCCAGACCCGCCAGCCGCCTCTACCTCCACAGTCAGACGAGTGTTTCTCCACGTATACGACTCACTCCGTACGCAATTCAACCGGTTTGGCATAGCTCGTGACTATCGACACCGCCCTTCTCATGATCCAGATGCCTTCTTGGCCTCTGAAGATCTCTCCGCCTCTGTACGGACCCATTCCTCTCAACAGGATATCCCTACTCGAGAGCCACCTCCTTGGCCGTGGAAGAACATGTCGGTTTGGCACCTTATGAGCTGGGCTTTCACAGGAAGTCACGAAAAGTCTCTGACAGAGGTGAATAGGCTAGTGCAAGATGTTCTCCAGGCCCCGAATTTTAGCCTCGATGAACTGGAAGGCTTTGAGGCTCGCACAGAGAGCATGCGTATGGATCGGCAAGCTTCGGTTGCAGGCAGCTCGCTCGACCAGGACAAATGGCAGCAGACGCCTGTAGATATTCTTGTCCCAACGAGGGAGAAGAGTCCTAGAGGTAATGGCCAGCGATTTACCCTCGAGGGATTTTACCACCGGCCCATCCTGGATATAATTCGCAGTGTGTTTGCCGAAGCATCGGCAAAGTGGTTCCATCTAACTCCCTTCAAGAAGGTAAGAGCCGACACCTCCTCCAAAAATTTATCAGTTCTTATATGCAAACCTACAGGTCTGGCGGTCTCCCCTCAGCGGTCAAGTACAACGAGTATACGACGAACTTTTTACATCGGATGCATGGAATGAGGCTCACGACGAAATTATGAGGCAAAGAAGATCAGATGGGTGTCAGCTAGAGAGGGTCATAGCGGGCCTTATGTTTTGGTCGGATTCTACTCGATTGGCCCAGGTTGGTGACGCCTCTGCGTGGCCGATCTATCTCTATTTCGGCAACCTGTCAAAATATTGTCGCCAGACACCTCGTGGCGGAGTGTGCCATCCTCTCGCTTTTGTCCCGCCGGTAGGAATCTATGGGACTTTCCAAAATTAATGTCGCTGACAGTTAAGAACTGCAGCTTCCTCAAGCGCTTCACAAGTTCATATTCTCGCTGTCAGGCAAAAAGAACGATAGGGACCTTCTCACCCACTGCAAGCGTGAGCTTGTACACGCGATCTGGAGGATTCTCCTCGACGACGATTTTCTCGAAGCATATAAGAACGGTATCGTGGTTACTTGCTTCGACGGTGTCACCCGGCAAGTGTATCCTAGAATATTTACCTATTCAGCCGATTATCCCGAGAAGTAAGTCGTATTCTCAAATTACTTTAATTATGCTAATAGTAAATTTTTAGAATCATTCTTGCAACTATACGAGATAAAGGTCTATGCTCCTGTCCACGATGTCTAATGCAGAGATCTTTGTTCCACCGACTAGGTTTCCTGACAGACCTGGCCGCCAGAATTTCGCAAATCCGGTCCCATTTTCTCCAGAAGGTTGTCAGCGCTCGGCGGGCTATATACAATTCTGGTAGAGCTCTGAAAAGCGTCGTTGTGGAGCGTATTCTGAAGGAACAGTCTCTCGTACCAACTATAGTAAGTGTATCAAGCCCCTCGTGATATGACACTCAACGTTTTCGACAGAATGCATTTACCGAGCGCCTATCGCCCATGGGCTTTAGCATCTTTCCTTCGCTCGTCGTAGACATACTGCACGAGTTTGATTTAGGGATCCTGAAGTTAGTACTCAAGCATCTTTTCCGGATCGTGTCTGCCGTCGATCCCTCTCGTATACATGTGGTGAATGACAGGTACATGATATTGGACACATATGAACACACTAATGGCCTTGAATTTCGGCAGGTTCAAAATGGTTCCATCTTTCGGACTGAAATGTATTCGCCCATTCCCGGACAAGGTCACCGACATTAGCTATCGCCCGGCTTGGTTTTTTGAGGACCTCCTTCAGGTAAGCCGTACTCTACTTTCGAGTTTCTCTCTAGACATTCCCAAACAGTGTGCCATTCCTGTTTTCAAGGGCTTGCTGCCACCCAAGCACGACGAAATCGTTCAAACACTGCTCTTCCGCCTTTCTGAATGGCAATCCCTCGCTAAACTTAGGCTTCACACAGACGATTCACTCGCTCTGCTGCGCCAAGCTCTACGAAGGCTTGGTGCGCAAACACGCAAGTTTCAGCAGGCGACTTGTCAAGCCTTCATTACGAAAGAACTACCTCAAGAATCGGCCGCACGATGCAGAAGGGAGATGGCTGGTGCAATATCTGGACGTCGACGGAAGCCGCCAACCTCTGCAGCCCTACCCAAGAAGTTCAACATCAATACCTACAAATTTCACGCTCTAGGAGACTATGAAATGATGATATGCCGGTTTGGGACCACGGATTCGTACAGCACGCGAGTGGTGAGTTCATTATTAGTGTTAGAAATGCCCCCGAATGGGAATATTGACCAGCAACTCGCGAAGGGCGAACGAGCACACAAATTCCTCAAAGGGGTTTATCGAAGCTCCAACAAGAAGGATATCGTCTCGCACTTTGCAAGGCAGGAGAGACGAGGAACCCTCCTCAGGCGGCAACTTGGCTTGGACAGTCTGGACCTTGAAATGGAGTCGATTAATCGATCTCTACAGGTCCATCACTCCATGGCCAGTTCCCCCAGAAAGGACAATGTCTTCAACCTCGCACAAGTTCTCCAGGAGAATCAGACAGACCCTGCAGTGAAGGTATAGATATAATTTCGGGTTTTATCACTCTGATGAATGGTCTGAACGACAGCCAAACTTCATCCAAGACCTCAAAGATCACCTACTTTCAAGGCTGCTTGATCTGGACTACGATGGGGATGAGCGAATTTTCTCCTCCGAGCAGCGGAACAATATTGACTTCGCCAACCTCAATTCTGTGGAGTCGAAACTTCTGCGGATCAACTATACTACGTATGACGTACGCCGAGACTACGACACGATACGAACTAGGCATGGTGACATAGTTATGATGTCGTCAAGAGATGAACAGCACCCGTTCTGGTATGCGCGTGTAATCCGCGCATTCCATATCCATTTTTTCTTCTGTCTCGATGGCATCACTTGGTCGAGGCACAGCATGGAAGTACTCTGGGTGCGTTGGCTGGGGATTGACGAGCGGAGTAGATGGGGCTTCAAAGAAGCCCGTTTGCCCAAGGTAGGATTTGTTCCAGACACAGCTGACCATGTACCGTTTGGTTTCCTAGACCCCACCCTGGTCATTCGGGGATGCCACTTGATACCGGCATTCTCGGAAGGTCATACATCTGAACTTCTGCCGGAGGGACCTTCTTTAGCCAGACTTCCAGGCGAAACAGATGACTGGGCTGGATTCTACGTAAATATGTAGGTTCTAATACATGTGCCTAATTGTCTATACCAAGCCCAAGCTAACCTATTCGTGAAGATTTGTAGATCGGGACATGTTCGCGCGATTTGCAGGGATTGGCATTGGCCATCTCGCTGTCGAGGTAGGGGGTCGGGTTCCAGCACTCGTAGTTGAAGTGGAGGAGGAGATAGACGAAGAAGACGATCATCAGTATGTCATGAAGCGAGGAGTATGTTATGCTGACCTCAGATTTGGCAGGGAGCACGTCCAGATTGTTGATGACGAGGTTAGCAGGGATGATGACGGCGGGGACGATGAGGGGGAGGGGGACGAAGACGAGGACGAGGACGAGGACGAGGACGAAGATGGGGACGAGGACGAGGACGAGGACGAGGATGAGGAGACTGACGGTGACGATTGGGAGGAAGGCGACTGCTCAGATTCCGATGGGAGCGAAATATAATGTGAGATGACAAATTCCCCTTCATGGCCTGGTGCTTGTGTGTCCGGTCTCCTGTCCAAATGACAACGAGTGTCACTTTAGCTCCCGAATGCTGAGTCGAGTAACCCCACGAAGGACTTCAATAATTCGGTCATCCTCTCTGGGGCTGCATCTTCTCGGCCGCTTTTTTCCTTTTCCCGCTGTGTGATAATTGTCTACTATCTATACCCTGCTCGCTTTTCCCTGTTGTGGTGGGCGACGTAGAATATTGCTTGCGATGGACTACTTACTTCATCTCGCATTGGGCCTTACTACTGTAAAGCATTTTTTTGATCCGATATGCAGAATTGACGTCTCGTCTAGGTTATCGTGGCTTCCTTACGACGATAAACGATCCATCAGTCGTTCTCTCCCTTTGTTACAGATCCAACCATCGCCATCCCTGTGGTCGCCCGTGAACAGACAATCCTCTGGGATGACCCTACAGTAGCGACTCGAGGCCGCTACCAACCTCGCTTCCCTTTCGCCTATCCCAGATGATGTCATCGTTTCCTGCCTTAGGGAGCGTTTCATATTAGCCATTTATATCAGCATCGGCTCCTCCACCATCATAGCTGTCAACCCCCACAAGTTTGTCCCTTCCAATGTCGACTCCATCCTCCAGAAGTACGCAGCAGACTATTGGCATACCTCTGAGAACAAGACGCCCCACCCTCCCCACATTTTTCACGACAATGCATACCACCACGTCATCAAGTCGTTCGGCAGTGCTCGCATACTGTTCAACCTGGACACCTCCCGCTTTGGAAAATACACTGGCGGCAAGATACTTGACTACTATCTCGAGCGCAACCGAGTCCCATCAGGGGAGCGTAACTTTCATATATCCTACTGTCTTATGGTTGGTGCATTATTAGAAGAGCGGCAGCATCTCCACCTCGCTGACAAGACTCAGTACCGGTATCTTGACCAGCGCGGAGTTGAGGCCGGGGTGCGTAACAATGGCGTCTGGGACGACGATGCGAATCGCTTTGAGCAGCTCAAGCTAGCGCTCAGGAGTCAGGACCGTCGGGCTATCCAAGCGCCACGTTGCTCAAACACGCCAACTTTTCGCCGCTATTCTTCATCTAGGGTGTACTTAGTTCACCCTTGACCGTAGCCATTGACTCATGACATGGTCGACGCTGTTGTTCGATAATCGCAACATGAACACTCGGGGCATTGTCACCGAGTTTCTCGGTATCTAGTCTCCAGCCTTGGAGAATACCCCTTCATAAGGCGAAACCCGTGAAAAGGGAGCGTTGCACCGTCTTCCTCGATCCTGATTAGGCCTTGGACAGTCGTGTCAATGTCGCGAAGGCATTGTACTCACTCCTCTTCGCGTGGCTCAATGAGCATATCAACCAGCGCCTCTGCTACGAGGAGTTCGAGATCCTTTCAATCGGCGTTGGTCCTTACCCTACCTATACCCTCCCGTCGACAAAGAAGTCGACGTCCCCAGCGTTGTCCGCTTCGCCCCCCCCCCCTCTCACTTCACTAGGCATTGAAGATTACACTGCAAAGTTGTCTCCGCCTCGTCGTCTCAAGAGCGGAAGCCATCCCCATCGTTCATACAATAACGAAAATGTTTGCCTTTCCCGCTGTGTGGTAATTGTCTATTATCATACTTCACTTCATTCACTTAGAATCAATCGTCTCTAAGACGACTCTCATTGTATACTCGCTGGCTTTACTATTTTCCCAGGTCGCCCCTATCTAGACCCTGCTCATTTTTCCCCTTGCGGTTGGCGACTTTGAGTATCGCTCCCGACAGACTACTTGCTTCATCTTGCATTGAGCATTATTACTGCATACTTGTGTTTTACCAATAATAAATTACTTGTTCTGAAAAAGTGCAGCCGCACAATGACTTAGAGTTGTACACTGTCACGAGGAATCGCGCGCGGTTTCACGCGCCGAGCATCGCTCAGAAATCACGGAATTTTCCGTGCTTTACCATGCCATAGTACCTTCCCATGGTTCAAATAAACTGTAAGACCTCAGGAATAAATCAAATGACATGTAAACAAGACCCGCTAATGAACACCTTGCTAGAAAGCAAAGCTCGGACGCGGGTTGGTGATAATTGACTTAGATTTGAACCACGCAAACTACCATATTTATTGTGCAGACCATATAAACCAGTATATGGTATGTTCGAGTTTGAGCGGGATAATAATCCTGATAAAGACCATGTAATGCATTATAGTTTCAATACAATATTATAAACACGCCCTAGGACATGTAATCAGAATATACTCGATTATACTGCTTGTATGGCCATATATGCTATTTGTAATCAATAACGTCGTGATTGATAATGGTAATTTCTATCGAGGTCTGGTGATTCTCCCGATGACAGTGTGTGTTTGAATCGTCGCCCCCGTCGCGAGTTATTGTAGCATCCACGACGAGTAAGAGTGGTGTGTTCGTCGGTGTTTGCGGTCCTACGTCGATGGCCACAGACATAGCCCTTGTTGTGATGACGCTTGATGACGATTCCCAAAGAGTAGTAGGTGGCACCTATCCCCACACGAGGAATAAATCTCTGTCCCCTCAAATAAAGGATGTCAGACGAACGGAGTCGGTGCTTTTACGCGGAGAATACAGTAGATGGCTATACACCCATGGCATTCATCATGATCCATCCAAGTGACAACTGAGCATGCAGACATCGTTTGTCAACGCCTATACGGACTGGGTGCAAGCCATAATCATCCGCTATTTGTACAATGCATTCTTCTACTTGTAATGCCTGACCGATAGTGACACGACTCCTCTATCTGATTTTACAATATATCGGTGCCAACAGGTCAATTCCAAGAGGGATCAGAGTTCCTCGACGACCCTCTCCAGGACCCATCCTTTAGCAGTTGGATCAGCCAATACCGTAGGTACTTTGTATTGCATGGGATTTCCACCCAAAATTTTGGCCCTCCAGCAACAATACTTGGAAAAGGTGCCCGGCTTCACTATACGGATCGTAGGAAGGCGAAATCTCCCATCGTCAAGTGCACACCGATGTTCTGGTTGAGTGGCAGCGAGGATATCAAACATTTTCTGTGGCGCCAGGTGTGCGTTCGGGCCTGTCGTATACAAGTTGTAAGCATGGTCTTGTTCACAACATACGTGTCAACGCACCGGGTGCCCTGGTTAGCTCGACAACGAAGCCCAAGGTAGGCGGAAACGCGCGATCATCCACCACTGTCGTAAATTCTTCAACAATAATTGTATCCTCCGAGCTAACGACCCGAAGAGCCTCTACCAGATGAAAATCTGCGATCTGCGCGTGTGGGAACTGAATCTTCACCCTGTCCCAAGCCATTCG
>JBBPMY010000879.1:0-10981 GCA_038090615.1 Phylloporus gajari
ACATTTATTTACAGTTTTTCACTATCGAACATTTATTTACAGCGTTACATACCTTTTTTTCACTAGTTAATAACAGTGTAGTTAATAACAGTTAAAAACACCTGTTAAAAAGTCACTCGAGCGGCCCGATTTATTCACAGCTGTGAAAAAGTTAGGCTGACTTTTCAACCGAACCCTAGCCGGATTGCGATACATGATCATAGAGATCAGGCTAGACTCAACTACGTGCCATGTAAAAAGTCCGAGGTGTCCATAGTAAGGTTCAATATGCTGATCAGTGGGACGGAATAATGTTGTGTTAGTCGAACAAAAGTACAAGTATACTCAGTAGGAGCAGATAATGCAAGGAAGGCAAGGGAACCTATGATGGCTGATTTGGAATGAGATGATTGACCACCGAATGGATTGTGCTTTGGAGACATCGTTCATAAAGGTGATGAGGACCCTTCGGTATGAATCATCTGGACTGAGGAGCCAGAGGCTTGCTTGATTTCCTAAACGCCACAAGCCTGGTCTCGAGATGCAGGATAGAGCCTACCTACCTTGACGCTGTTTTGCCAGCTCTCTTCATCCTAGTCTTCATCAACCTCGCTGTCGTCATTATTTTTCATAATTGTAAGCTCCTGATAATGACACTTCGCTAAGGGGTAAGTTCACATGTGACGATGTAATAGCAACGGGATAGTATCGAGTATATACGGGAAAATAACGAGCCAATGACGAAAACTCGAATGACAACGTGCAAGTGTGCACCGCACGAAAGAAATGATAGAAGTAGTTCATGAAGAAAGATCACGATCAAAGCACATTCAACACGTGTACACCCTCTATCAGTGTGTTCAGCGTGGCCGAGGTGATCTCCTCCACCTGGGCTGTGATCACATTCTCCGTAGCGATCCTCTTGAATACTGCCACGTTCTGTCGGACAGGGGCAAGTAAGAGTGCGCCAAATAGTTGCCTCAGTCGAGCGAGGAACTCCATCTGTGCGTCCATCAGCAGGACAACAGGAGACGGGGGCGACTCTACATCATCCATGGGATCGTCAATCAGGATACTGGATGGCCCTAGAAACGAGTCGAATGACAGAAGCTTCTCGAGCTCCAACATTTCAGGCGTAATCTCAACCACGTTTCCACCGGCATGTTGATCGAGAAGGAAGTCGATCCAAGGGTGGACAAGATAGAGAGTCCACGGCTGCAATATTTTGGCTAGTCTTGATCTCCACGGTCCCAAGGGTACGAGCTTGTACATGAAAAATGACTCCTGATCCGTTCCGAAAGGGTTTTACGTCTGTAGTCTTGAATGCCAAGCACGAAAGCGTCATCCGCTGGCCTGAAAATGTCGACAAGGGTAACTCGTCCACTCGCTGATACAACCTCGTGATCAAGTCAAGATCGAGTGACAAAGCATCCAGCCCGGCGGTGATTGTTTCCATCTCGGCATCGGGGATGGCAAGTGGAATGTGCGAGGTCGCTGGATGGCTGAACACGGTAATATCATTTGAAAGACAGCTGTTGAAGCTGCCAGATCGTCCATTCCATGCGAGGATACTCACGTCTCCAGAGCTTGTGAGTAGCTGAGACAAGAGTCGCCCCAAAGCCTTGTCACCTTCGCCATATGTGACGGGTAACGTCAATGAGAACATTCCAAGCAATGAGTATGCGGCATCCTCGATGCGTGACGTCTGTCGGGTGGAAGCTAGACGAAGCTTCTCACGTATGTCCGTCAACCCAGGGCGAAGGGCCATCAATGATTCCGCCGGAATACCCGTTGCCTTCTCCATCTCCGAGACGATTTCGAGCGACTCTTTGTGGTTGTAAATTGCGAGATCTAGGTATGGTGTCCAATCCTTGGTGTAGAATCGTACCACCTTTGAAGCATGATACTCCAACAATGCCCACGCACGCGAGTTCCATAGACTCGTCGCCAAAGCACCAGCCTCTGCTAGCTGGTTGACGTCGCAGAGAAAGATGATTGTCATCGCAGACCGTTCATACCAATTGAACCTGCTAACGATGGATTCCTGGAGTGCAAATTGATCCTCTCGGTCGATGCAGCACATATTGCTCCAGGCCCAGTTGAACCCTTCGTCCCGGGCAATTTTGGAAAAAATTTGTAGTTCGCTGTGAGTGGGAGACCCATCAAGGTCATACACCGCAGTTTTCATGACAGTTTTGTACATGGGTTCATCGTCCTCCCGTGTGTGCGAGAACGTGGCATAACGGTAGAATTCGCCAACCACTTGTTCGATGAGAGCATGATCAATGACTGAAGTCATGGAAGCAACGAGTCTCGTAAAAGCTAGAGTCGATTCGAATGCAGTAGCCTGTTCTGATTTTTTGCACAGACGACCAGATTGGGTATTGATGAGTACCAAAGGGGAATTGCGAATGGCACTATCGATCGATGTGCAAATTGCCTCCTTCGCCCGTTCTGGCCGAACATAGTGACCAATCCGCTCTACAGCAAGATATTAGTGGAAGGGTATCAGTATGACACGATTATCCTTACCACGAATCTTTGGATCTGAGGATTCAGACATCTTCAAAAGCACAGTCTCGACTATCTCTATTGCGCTATCATGGCGTCTCAAACCAAGTAGGGCCGCATGCTTTCTCTCGTAGCCCGATAGAGAGGATGGATCAAGCTGAATTACCTGAACAGCTCCCATTAACATGGACGAACTGGAATAAGTTGAAAATAAATTACTTCACTCGCGTCGTTCAAAGTATCCTCCCACTTTTCATTTTCTGCGTACGCCCTGCTTCGTTTAACCAGAAGGTCTTGCCGGATGGCAGGGTCTAGCGACAATACAGCAGTATACTCCGAAATGGCGTTGTCATATTGTTCAGCCTCCATGGCACTATCCCCGAGGTCCTCTAGCTTACTTTGGCAACGATATTTGAAGTCTGATCAAGGATGGTTCCTGGGTCACTTCGATGACATAGGTGGGAAGAGCATTGGCTCACCAGAAACCCATGCCTTGATGGACTCCGACACATTGATGTCTTCGTCAACCATGCGCACTACACGTTCGCCAGCCTCCTTCGTGCGATCGGCTGCCAAGAGGGCCTCACAAAGGCGTTGTTGGATTGTGATTACAAGATCGTCGAATATCCATCCAGAGATCTGTAAGAAATCAAGATAAATTATCGATGAATAACGAGGAAATTGGGGTAATACCAGTGAAACCATGAGTGGCGGTTGACGAGTGCGGTCACCTAGTCTAGTTTGTGCCTCTTCAAATGATCGAATCGCGTGCTCGTCGTCCCCACTCTCCATATGCTTGTTTCCGAGAAGAAAGCGCATGTATGCCTATTAGAAACGTCAATGACGCTACCCGATACATGGATGACCCTCACATGCCTGGACTTTATATAACGCCGGGTCCACTGGCATGTGGGCACTGTCGGTGATCAGGTCATCCATGCGCGATATCGCGTCAATACGGTCTCCAGCCACGAAGAGGACAACGGCCTGAGAAGAAACCAGTTGAAAAATGACCGACGTTGGACGGAATGAGTTACCTTGATGAGAAGAAGGGTGACGTATTTTGAATGAAAATGTTCAAATGCAATGTCGCAGACCCGAATACCTTCGTCCTTTTCCTCCTTACCAATGAGAGCCACAGACTTTGCTGCGTAGCCAAGGAGGGACCGATGAATTTCGATGGACTTGATTGGAAACGGCGTCAGCACCCACACATGTGAAAGCGGAACAAGATGTACCTGTTTTGCGTCGATGAGGGCGGCGTCCCAGAGTCCTAACCGTGCCCGAACAAGAGCTCGGCTAGCGAGTACATGATGAGTGGTATTTTGCGATGTCGAGACTGCCGCGGATAGCAATGCTTCTACATCCGTGAGTTGATCGCATTTCCATGCGTCAAGAACAGCGCTATCGATATCAACTTCTGGCTCCTGGAATGATTAAAATGAAGCAAGGGTCGATCAAAGACAAGACCCAAAACATACCGAGATGAAATGGCAGACGGCAGAAGAGAAGTCTTTGATAGTGATTTTGTTCCTTGTAGCAATTGCAAGGAACTGGCCGTCTGAAGAAAATCCAATTGAGTGCGTGTGGTCGGTGTGTTGGATGGGACTGGGTTGAGCGTTTTTCGAGAGGTCCAAGAAGGTGATGGTTTTCTGTACTGAATACGCTAAGAACTTTCCATGTTGCGGAACGGCGATGCATGAGGAGTTGCCGGTATGAGGAATTGGCTGCTCGAAGACGGTCGACCCAGTAGAAGCATCAATTTGCTTGATTTTTCTGTCTCGGGTTGCGACGAAGAGGTGATTGTTACGTCAGAGGAGGCAGTCGAAAGTCACCACCTCCTCCTCGATGTCGACGAGTAAGCGCCCATTGCTGTCCCAGACCCAGATGGATTTTTTACTGGCTGTCACAATTCTATCGCCTTGTGGAGAATATTTGGCCACGATAATTCCGTAGTGGTCGAGTTTTCGCACTTTCTTGCGTGCAGCGATGTTCCATATGGTGGCTGTGTCATTGGTCGGCCGCGACGAGGCGAGTCGAGTCCTTTGAGAAATCCACGTCATAGACACCGTCTCCGACATCGCTCTGAAAGACTTGTTCGTAGGTCGTCGCATCCTAAACAACGACGAATCTGCCACTCCATGGCCCTGCCGCGATGAATCTGCCATCTCTTGAAGCGGCAACCCCGTAGGCTCCGCCCTCCACAGGCATCGTCGCTACTTGCTTGCCATCCTTGACTCGCCACACTTGAACACCCTTCTGATCGGTACAGATGAGATACTTGCCGTTCGCTGTAAATGTTATCAACTGTACTGGATCATCAGCGTCAATTTCAAGGAGCTGGGGATAGTCTTCTCAAGCACTCAGCACCGATCCAATCCCATCTCATCAGTGCGCACCGTTCGTCGTCGACATGGCCGTTGGTGACGCACAATCGAGGGAGTAAACGAAGGTGTGGTTGTTGTGTATACACGTTGCCCCACCCTGAAATAGGCCCCACCTCGTGTTTTCAGTGCCAGAGCATCATTTCGGTCGCTATCGCGTGTCCAAACCAGACTGTGACATGTTTTCCTCCATTCTGTGCTTGCGAGTTGCCTACTCTCCTTCCAATCCCTCTTGCATGTCGACGTGTACTACGAATAAACACCTAACCAAACCTCTGACCTCGTTCCCTCTCTCGTCCAGATACAATTCCGTCTCGTAAGCCAATCGACGAACCCCGCAATCCAATCTCGCAGTCCGCGAAGGTACTGTCATACCTCATCATCCATTGGCAAACTCGGGCACTGAAACAAACGCCTCTTCAGTCGCGACGAACGCGTCCACGTTCTAGTCGACGAACACCCCTACAGATGACTCCGCAGTCTCCAACAACACGTCGCGTCTCTGATAAGCACAGTGACAGTGTTTGCGTCGTGCTTCGAGGGTATACTTTGAGCACAATACAATCCCCTTGATGTCGACAGCCAAAGGCTCTATCGAAATTTCATCGCAGCACGACGAACATAGCGCATTCAAGCCATCAGCTCCTGCAAGGTTCAGACTACTATCGCCATTTGGAACGTACAGTGACCGAGGAGGGACAACAGTCGCGGTACGAGAGCTCTCAAGCCACTATGAAATCGAGACTAAATCGATCGCTATCGAGTCGACAGTACAAACCAAAGACATTTCAATACCCAAGTGATTCACAACCCTCAACTCAAAATTCACGTACTCTCAATTTCTCTTACCTATCTGCATACGCATCCACGCCACCCACCCCTGCCTTTGCTACTTGGGACTGACACCGAGCCTGGGAGACTCCCCTTTTGCTCGCACTCATTTCCTCCGAGCACGCCGTCTTTAGCGACGATTACAATATCACCTTCTCCATCTACTAAACCCTCGCCTACCCGCACAACTCTTTATCCCACCTTTGGCATGGCAACTGCTACTTTGTCGATGTCACCTGCTGTGGCCAACGCAATTTATTTCACTATGCCTATGGCCCAAGGAGCTGCTCCATCGTGCCCACGTACACTCCAAGTACAAGCTGTATGACCCCAATGCTAGTCGGCTCGTCGCAGAGGAGCTTGCGAGCGATACAGTCGAGTTGGTATCGGACAAGGGCTGGTCCGCCGTTGGACGCACGGTATGCTCTTCATCAAAGCCGTGCTCCAGACTAGAAAGGGAGGGGGAGTCCAGCTGGGTGCGAGGAGTTGATCTTTCTGTCCGTGGGGTGTTGACCTACGTGGGCTATGTTCTCAGTTCATGCTTGATCTACTAATAGGTATGAGATAATGTACGATGTGCTTTTTATCTAGATAAAATGACGTGACATGAATGCGTAATGTGAACACCTAACCTATATGCGAGCACCCAGATCGTCCCCGACGTTGTTTTAATTGCCTATAAATGCACTAAAGTAGGGTACATAGTGGTTGGGGGGCGACAAGTCCCTGACTGGTTTCTCAAATGATGAAGCCTAAAACAAACAATAGAGGCTCGAACAAAGGCAGAATAATAGAAGACATTCGCAAAAAAAGAATATCTCGTGAAAGCATCAAAGCATGTCCAACACGCATACGCCCTCTATCAAACTGTTCGACGTTTCCGGCACGAACTCCTGCTCCTGGGCCGTAATCACATTCTCTGTAGAAGCCCTCCTGTATTTCGGTACATTCCGTCGTGTATGTGCGAGTAAGAGCGCACCAAACGGTTTTGTTAATCGGGCGAGGAATTTAGTTCTGTATCCCGGCACGTTCTGTTTTGTGGGTGCGAGGAAAAGCGAACCAAGTAGTTTCATCAGTCAAGCAAGAAATTCCATCCACACATCCACCACGGGCACAGTAGAAGGCGGGAGCAATGCATCACCCAAGGGGTTTGCGCCCAAAATGCTGGGAAGGTCCAAGAATGAATTCAACTGGAGAGTTCCAAGGTTTCGTCCTCGTAAGGTGCAGAGTCTATTATGTTTCCAGCGCCACGTCGGTCGAGAAGGAAGTCAGTCCATGGATAAACGAGATATAGCAAATCCGCCCCCACAATATTGTCTCGTCTTAATCTCCACGAATCCAGGCCCCCGAGCCTGAGCACAAAAAGCGGCCCCCGATCCTTTACGAATCTGGGCGATGGTCCTAATCTTGAAGGCAAAGCATGGGAGCTTCATTCGCTGTACCAAGAATGATGGAAGACGAGGGAATGTGCGATGGCTGATTGTGCTGCGGAGAGATCGCTCACAAAAATGACGACTCTTCAGTATGATTCATCTGGACCGAGGAACTGGAGGCTTGCTTGCATGCTCAATATAAACGTCACTGCCAGCCTCCCGACCTCGAGATGCAGGATGGTGCATGCTTACCCTGATGCCATTGTGCCGACTCTCTTCATCCTAGTATTCATCTGCCTTCCTGTCGTGATTGTTTTCCATGATCAAGTTGGTAAGTTCCTGGTAATGATACTTCGCTGAGGAGTGGTTCGCCACCATTAATCATTGACGTGTACTTATGGCGAGAATGTAATAGCGACGAGATTGTATCGAGCATATACTGGGAAAGAAACGAGTCAATGACGAAAACTTGAATGACAACGTGCAAGTGTGCACCGCACGAAAGGAATAATGCGTGATTCATGAAGACCACTATCAAAGCACATTCATCACCCGTACACATTCTAGTAATGTGTTCAGCGTGGCCGAAGTGATCTCCACCTGGGCCGTGATTACATTCTCCATAGCGATCCTCCTGAATACTGCCAGGTTCCGTCGGACGGGTGCGAGTAAGAGCGCGCCAAATGGTTGCTTCAGTCGAGCGAGGAACTCCATCCGTGCGTCCGTCAGCGGGACAGTCGGAGATGGGAGCGACTCTACATCATCCAAGGGGTCTTCATCCAAAGTACTGGATGGTGCTGAGAATGAGTCAAACAACGGAACCTCCTCGAGCTCCAACGTTTCGGGCGTAATCTCTGCTATGTTTCCGCCAGCTTGTCGATCAAGAAGGAAATCGAATCCAAGGGTGGACAAGATATAGAGAATATACGGCTGCAATGTTCTGATTGGTCTCGATCTCCATAGTTCCAAGTGCACCAGCCCGTGCATGAAAAACGGTTCCTGATTTATTACGAAAGGATTTTACGTCCGTGACCTTGAAGGCAAAGCACGAAAGCATCATCCGCTGTCCTGAAAAGGTCGGCGGGGGTAACTCGTCCACTCTGTGATACAACCTCGTGATCAAGTCAGGATTAAGCGATAGAGCATCCAGCCCGGCATTGATTGTTTCCATCTCGACATCGGGGAGGGCGGGCGGAATGTGTGAGGACACTGGATGGCTGAAAACGATAATATTGGTCGGAAGACAGCTGCTGAAGCTGCCAGATCTTCCATTCCGCGCAAGGATACTCGTGTCTCCAGAGTTTGTGAGTAGCTGGGACAAGAGTCGTCCCAGAGCCTTGTCACCTTCGCCGTGCGTGACCGGCAACGCCATTGAGAACACTCCAAGTAATGAGTATATGACATTCTCAATGCGTGCCGTCTGTCGGGTGGAGGCTAGGCGAAGCTTCTCCCGTATGCCTGTCAACCCGGGACAAAGCACCCTCGATGATTCCACCGGAATACCTGTCGCCTTCTCCATCTCTGAGATGATTTCAGGCGACTCCTTATGGTTGTAAGCCGTGAGACCTAGGTATGGTATCCAATCCTTGGTGTAGAAGCGGACCACCTTTGACACATAATACTCCAGTAGTGCCCACGCACACGAGTTCCATAGACTCGTCACCAAAGCACCGGCCTCTGCTTGTTGGTCGACATCACAGAGAAAGATGATTGTCATCGCAGACCCCTCATACCAATTGAAGCTGTTGACGATGGATTCCTGGAGTGAAAACTGATCTTCTTGGTCGATGCAGCACGTATCGCTCCAGACCCAGTTGAACCCCTCATCCCCGGTAATTTTACAAAACATTTGTAGTTCGTTGTGAGTGGGAGACGCAGCGAGGTCATACACTGCAGTTTTCATGACAGTTTCATACAGTGGTTCATCGTCCTCCCGTGTGTACGAGAATGTGGCATAATGGTAAAATTCTCCAACCACGTGTTCGATGAGAGAATGATCAATGACTGAAGTCATGGAGGTGACTAGTGTCGTAAAGGCTTGGGTCAATTCGAATGCGGTAGCCTGCTCTGATTTGTTGCACAGACGACCAGATACGGTATTGATGAGCACCAAAGGGGTATTGCGAATGGCACTCTTGATAGATGTACAGATCGCTTTCTTCGTCTGTTCTGGCCGAACATAGTGACCAACTCGCTCTACAGGGATATTAGTAAAATAATATCAGCATGGCGTGAATATTCTTACCACGAATCTTCGGGTCAGAGGATTCAGACATCTTCAAAAGCATAGTCTCAAATGTCTCTATTGCGTCATCGTGGCGTTTTGAACCGAGCAGGGCCGCATGCTTCCTCTCATAGCCCGATGGAGAGGATGGATCAAGCCGGATTACCTGAACGGCTCCCGTTAGCATGGATGAACTGTAATAAATTGAAAATAAATTACTTCGCTTGCATCGTTCAAAGCATCCTCCCAGTTTTCATTTTCCGCATACGCCATACTTCGTTTAACCAGCAGGTCTTGCGGGATGACAGGGTTTAGTGACAATACAGCAGTATACTCCAAAATGGCGTTGTCATATTGTTTAGCCTTCATGGCAGTATCTCCGAGGTCCTCCAGCTTACTTTGGCAACGATACTTGAAGTCTGATTAAGGATGGTTATCTCGGTCACTCGACGACACAGGTGGGAGGAGCGCTGGCTCACCGGAAACCCACGCCTCGATGTACTCAGTCACGTTGATATCTTCATCTACCATGCGCATTGCACACTCACAAGCCTCCTTCGTGCGATCTGCTGCCAACAGGGCATCACAAAGCCGTTGTTGAACTGTGAATGCGAGATCATCGAATCTCCACCCAGAAAGCTACCAGAATCATATCAGTTTTGATACAGTGAGAGAGAATTGGGGAAATACCAATCCGACCACCAGCGGTGGTTGACCAATATGGTTACGCAATTTGGTTTGCGCAACTTCAAATGATTGGATCGCACGCTTGTACTCCCTCCTCTCCACATGCTTATCCCCAAGAAGAAGGTGCATGTATGCCTATTGAAAACGTCAACGACGCCACCAAATAGATCGATGACCTTCACGCACTTGGACTCTGTATAACGCCGGGTCTACTACCATGTGGGCACTATCGGTGATCAGGTCATCTATACGCGATATTGCATCAATACAGTCTCCGGCAATAAAGAGGACAACAACCTGAGAAGGGAACGGGTTGAGATGTAATCGATGTTGGACAGAATGAAGTACCTTGATGAGAAGGAGAAGGGAGACAAGGCTAACGTACGCTTAGTGGCGACTAGGATGACACCATAACTACTATTCCTGGGAATATCAAAGACCTCATCCCACTGACGCTCATCGCTGAGTGCGTCCTTCTCGAGGTGTTGTGACCCTCTATAAAAGCGAGGATTCCCCAGTTTGCTCGTTTCACACAATGCATCCTACCCAGCTTTGGAAGACGCAATACCGGTTGAGGTGAGCTCTTGGATTGAAGCCCTGCCGTCGATGTTAATCTGGGTCTCGGTAGCACTGGTGATTTTCGGAGCAAAATCAAGCAGGGCCTTGCCACCAGTGATCTTGAAGAACAAGAACGCTTCTCGTCGCTGCGAAACACATTAATAGAGTAGGTTTGAATTAAGTCAGTCGCTTACTTTCGGAAATATAAAGCAGACATGCCCTTGAACGTCATCGAGGTTGGGCTTGTCGGGACTCGAAGAATTTTTGTCTTCTAGGATATACGCAGTTTGGTCAGGAACGACGGTGGGTGTCGTGACATACGAACTAAATTTCTGAACGGCAGTGGAGACATGCGAGATATCCCTCTCAGTCTCTCCAAGAGAGCGGTGCGACGTCTTCTCCAGATATGTGAAGAAAAAAGAGGTGAGGTGAGA
>JBBPMY010000880.1:0-10981 GCA_038090615.1 Phylloporus gajari
TATTGTCAGAAGTACTAATAATTACATCCACAGTTATTGTACTGCTATAGCTATCATTTGTTCAGTTGGGTCTCATCCCTAAAGTATTATTATTGGCATTTCTTCATCATTGTAGCATCCTTGTCTTGGAACTACATCCATCATTCCCACAGTTGCATCCTTGTCTTTGATGTACCATTATTCTCATCACCTTGTTATTCTCTTGCCTTTGATACCTCCTTGTCTTTGTCCTACCAACTTTGTTGTCATGTTGGACTTGTCAATGGCTGCAGGGGCATGGAGGTGGTTGAGTTGAATGAGCACTCCAGCTGCTCTTTGACAGCTGGAGGGGTGTGGAGGTGTGAACAGAGGATGTACCATAGTTGTTGTCATTGTGCAACAGATGGGGACCAGGGAGGCAATACATGGCATGTGGTGCATTGCTGACAGCACTAGATGGGTGTGATGTGTGGTGTGTTGAAGATGCTGGGCTTGCCTCATGGGTGTTGTTGTCATGTAGTGGCTAGGGATTGGGGAGATGGCATCACTGACAGCACAAGATGGGTGTGATGTACAGCATGTCAAAGATGCTGGGCTTGTTGTCAGTAAGGGAGAGCAGGGAAGTAGTGGTCCTTACCTCCTCATCACACCACTTGCATCCCCTTGTCACATCATCATCATTGTGTTGGCCTCACCATTGTTGAACAGATTGGGCTCATCAATGAGAAAGGGTGAGGATGGTGGGCTGCACCATATCGAAGAAGCCATTGGGTTCATTGGTGGCTAGGGATGATGTGGAGTTGGCTGGTGGTGCACCAAATGAACCATTGGGCTCATTGATGGCATAGGAGGATGTGGGTGTGCAACAGGCACCATGTTAAATGAGCCATTGGGCCCACTGATGGCACAAGAGGAAGCAGGGGCAAAGGTGATGGCATTGGACAAGTCATTGGGCTCATCCCCAGACACACTATTGTCATTGTTGTCACAGGGATGGCAGTTTTGATTCAGTCACTTGTCAAAGGTGAGAAAAACTCAGCATCTTGTAATGTTACTAACTGGGGCATACTACTCTCAGACACATAATAGATAGATTTAGTTTCCAGCAAACAGAGTACATATCAACTAATGACATTATATACAGATGTTCACATCAATTGAGATGGATGGAGAGGTGAAACCAATCCAGTGGTGTCTTGATGGGCTCAACTTGACAGATAACATCTAGTAAATGCATCACTCAGCTAATTGCCAAATGTATGAAACACAATACAAACACACCATCAAATTCAATAGATGGTCCCTGACTGGTGGTTGGAATGTCAAAATCAACAGGTATTCTGTACTGCTTCATCATTGCACACATTGAGCCGACATCCATATCCATATTGTGAATCTTCCCCTCCCTACTAACCACCTTGTACTGATACAGTTTTGCAATTGACTCATGCTTGTGTGCAATGCACATGGCAAGTTCTTGTTTGGCATGGAGAACATTATGGGGAGCATAAGCAACATTGAGGACAAAGTATGCTTCATTGTTCATATCCAATGGTTTGTGCTAACCATCTAGGCTGTTTCAGTGTTGTTAAGGTAGAGTTTGACTGGTTTACCTTTGTAAGGTAGGGTGACAGTCCTAACCTATCACATATGTCAGCCAGAGCATCAACCTCAGTGAGGCTCAAAGGGTATGAGAACCTGCTCAAAGAGCTTGGTGTCATCTGACAAGGAGGAAATGGCCAGCTGCACAGATGGCAAGCAGTTTCACATTGTTGGTGAGTGGTTTCCATCAGTGGTATTGAAAGTCTGACTCACAAGTTCACTATGGCAGGCAACCTTACTTCTCTCATGCCATTTGCAACATGAGTAATATTGCCTCACCTGCACCCAAGACAGGGAAGTCTGTTACATGTCACAACCCCATCATTTCTCTTCAATGTGCCTCATTGCCCAAGCTGTAGGAAAGGTGGTTTCAAGGACCACCATGCCATCATGATGCACATAAGCCAGCTGAGATCTGGATGCAATATGTGGGTTAATGACCTCATACACTTGCAGGAGTTTCTTGTCCTTTTAAGTGGGGCCAATTGTACTTGTCATGACCCAACCCTTGACACTACTGTTCCAATGGATGTCGACTTACAGTGACTTCCAAAATTGAGTCAATGTTTTGAGATTTTGAAGTGTTTCTTATATAACTCAAAAGAAAGAACAAATAAAGTCAAATTATAAGTAGGTGGTGGGAAGTACATGCTCCTAGCCATGTGTGAAAAAAATATTCATGTGATTTGAATATGTATCCATGGAGATATAGTCAATTCAATTTAATGTGTCATTGACTCAATTGTGTAACTATCTGTCACATCTGTCAAAGTTTGACAGCTGTCATATATAATCCTTGATGGAAGCATAACTGATGGTTGCCATAGTTACTGTATCATAGTAACCACCTCAATTGACACTATTTAAGCACTGGTTTCATCTCTCATGTCTTTCAGATTCACTATGCATCCTATTTCCTTCTTTAAAAAAGAAAATATCCTTTCTCTGGCCTCTAATGGTCATTCTAGTCACTCTATTGCCTCCAAACTTGGTGTCAGCCAGTCTACTATCTCCAGGGTACTTAGGGATCTCCTGCCTAATAGACCTAGACCTCTTTCTGGCTGTCCCTCCAAGCTTTCAGCCACTTCTCAGCATACTATCATCACTCAAATCACTACAGGCAGGGCTGCCAATGCTGTCCAGGCTATCCACCACATCAATTCCATCATTCCCAGTCCTGTCCCCTCACAGACAGTGAGAAGAGTTTTTAAAAAACATTCATTCAAGGCTGTAACAAAGAAGAAAAAGCCACTTCTTGCTGTAAGAAACAAGAAGAAGTGTTTAGCCTTTGCCCTGAAGTATTGGGAATGGTCTATTGAGGACTGGAAGAGAGTTATTTGGCCAGATGAGACTAAAATCAACAGGATAGGATCAGATGGAAGGGAATAGATATGGAAACAGGTAGGTGAGGGCCTTATTAACAGAGAGGTTCAGAGAACAGTGAAATTTGGAGGAGGAAATATCATGGTATGGGGGTGTATGGGTTGGGAAGACATTAGACACCTTGCAGAGGTTGGGGGGAGGATGAATGCCAACCAATATGTGGACATTTTGAAGGACAACTTGCTTCCTAGCTTGAAGGAATCTGGAATTTCTTTGGAGGATGTCATCTTTCAACAGGACAATGACTCTAAACACACCTCCAAAAAGGCCAAGAAGTGGATGGAAGACAATGATATCAAAGTCCTGGATTGGCCTCCACAATCTCCAGATCTCAATCCCATTGAACATCTCTAGCATCATATCAAAAAGGAGTTTGCCAAGTATTCAACACATGCTAAAGGAGTATGGGAGACTTGAGAAAAAGTGGCAGAAGTATGGAACAATATAGATCCAGAGGTGTGTCAGAATTTGATTGAAAGCATGCCTAGGAGGATCCAAGCAGTGATCAAGGCCAAAGGAGGTCACACAAAGTACTAGAATTGGATGATTCTGTAGATTTGACACATAGTTATAAAATTGAGTCAATGACTTGCTGATTTGAATTGACTATATCTCCATGGATACATATTCAAATCACATTAATATTTTTGTCACATGTGACCAGGAGTATGTGCTTCCTATCACCTACTTACACTTTGGCTCTATTTGTTCTTTCCCCTGAGTTATATAACAAACACTTTAAAATCTCAAAACATTGACTCAATTTTGGAAGTCACTGTAGATAGATCATTCTACAACAATCCATAGATCAAACTCAGTTATCTCAGACTGAATTATGCATATATATATGATACTTTTATACATGAAACAGTAGACACAGAATACATACAAGTTACATCACTTGTATCAGACTACTTCTATCAATTAGAAGTCGCTTCATCTGTCCCTATTCAATCTAGACTCTCACACCTCAAGGAGAAGCCTCTGCTAAGTACAGTAAGTCTCAACTGTACATACTCCCTTCATTGTACTGCACACCCCAGTGGAACAAGCTTCAGTTTCATTATAAAGTGCAGATAAGTTCGGATTAATTGGTAAAGTGATTTATCATGAAAAACTTACCAGCCACAAACACCACTGATTGGCCAAAGCCGTAAGTTTTGTATGTCCTGCACTTTGATTGGCCGGGTGACTCAGCTCAGACACCCCCTTCAGAACTTCTGCTGTGCTCACAGATCACCCGGCGTGCACTGGCTTGCATGCGCTTGAGTCCACTCCCTTGACACACCAAAGCACACTGTACAACGGATGTACTCCCTTGCATTTCTTCTGGTCGTCTCAGTCACCCTTCGAGTCCCCTCAGAATTTCCTTCGTTTGGATGGTTTGGACCCCATGCACTTCGTCAATTTTCCTTGCTCTTTCCCGCACACTGCTGCATGCGTGCCATCTGTTCACATCAATGTGACTTCACACCATCTGTTACAGACTTCCCGGCGCTCAACACGGTCCCAGTGGCCCCACACATTCAATGCGCACACGGAATTGCCATTTGTGGCAGCTGAGGTGCAATCCGGGATTTCCCGATCTGACCTCACAAACACACATACAGCACAGCATCGTAAGTTTCCTTGATTAAAGTGACTTATCCATTTTTCTCCATCAGTCTGATGACTCATCATCACTTCATCATCACAGTTCTCTTCCCATACAGTTCCAAACCTCTATGTGATTTTATTTATCATCTTGATTGTTTATTTGCTATGTATGATGGTTTTTTCTTCTTCTCAAACAGTCTGTTGTTTGGTATTTCCTTAAGCTAGTTTTCCCCAGAGATACACACCTGTACTCTAGACTAGCAATCCATGGATCTCTTTCTCTCATCTCTGCTTGAGTCTTGGTTGAATGATTCATACTCTGACATCAGAGAACCTACATTTTTTCTAAAGTGTCCAAATGATGTAATTTTAGGCCATTTAGATTATATTAGATAGTTATTTTAGCTAAATGGCCTTACAGACACTATTACTCTCAACTGGGAAGCTCTCTCACTCTTCTCTCCTGGATACCCTAATTGTATGATGTCTCTGAGCAATCTGGTACTCTCTCAATGGCTCTATACATTGGTGGATATTGACAACCTTAATGAGACTGTTGTGCTCAAGTAGGAAGCACACTGGAGTAGAGGTGGACTCCAAGGCATAGTGGTGGATAGTACACATTCTATCTACAACATGCAACCTACACCTATAACCAGGCCACCAGCCACTGCCAGGACCACTGCCACTACTAAGAGATGCCATCACAGG
Organism: Phylloporus gajari; assembly: GCA_038090615.1. Lineage (NCBI taxonomy): Eukaryota > Fungi > Basidiomycota > Agaricomycetes > Boletales > Boletaceae > Phylloporus > Phylloporus gajari. The sequence goes on from JBBPMY010000880.1 coordinate 5,272, forward strand.
GCCATACCCAACCAGTACAACACTCAATCTGCCACTTTGCACATCCTCAACATTTGACATCCTTGGATAATCTTGAGCACTATCTCCTCACTCAATACAATCTGCTGAGGGAGGTTGATGACCTCAATGAGGTTATCATTCTCAAGCAGGAGGCACTCACCTCTGCCATCTGGGCAGATTGCCAACTTTCTCTGTCTGCTCTTGCATGTTATCTCTCCTATCAATACCTGTAGCTGAGAAAGATCAATGATCTCAATGAGGCCATTGTTCTTACTCAGGAGATGCTCTCACTTCCTCCTCCTCTTCATAAGGTGTATTTGGACAGTCTTGTCCTTTATCTCTGCTATTGATGCAATGAATTGGCAAAAATCAATGATCTCAACAAAGCCATTGTTCTCGATTGGGAAGCACACTCACTTCACCCATATGGAATCTCTTATTACTCAGTCTCTGTGGACTCTTCTGCAAATAATCTTCCCTCTCCGTACAAACAGCCCAGGGGCATTGATGACCTCGATGAAGTGGCTGGTCTGGAGTAGGAAGCATTCACTTCATCCGCCTGGACAGTCACCTCTTTGATTCTACATTTCATCAAAGTAAGACCATCTTTGGAGACGAGTCTTTGAAACCATCATTGTTAGTCTAGCATGCACTCTCACCTAATCGTACTCACTGAAATCCTATGTACCAGCATTTCACCTCTTTTTACATTCAATTGGGATGAGTGAACGACCTCAACAATACCAAATAGACGCTCGAGGTCAAACCTCATTCCAAGAATTCACTGATCACGCTCATTAGCATTGCCCACTGCAGAAAAGGACGCTTGCTCACCTCAACCACCCAGCAGTGCAAACTGCACCCTCCTATCCCTCACCCCACTCCAATGTATCGACCTCATCCTACTGAGCTGCAGCCCACCATACACATGTGGAAAGCTGCCATTGCTGGGGCATTTGCTGCACACTGCCTGCTCAAGGCCGTCTGGTTTGCTTGCAGATGATCCACATTGCGAATGTCTCGCAGGAAACATACACATTGGGTGGCGTTCTACGACCGAATTCTCTTTTACTCTGTACAGCCTGCGCTATAATATTTTTTGGATTTCTCAGTTTTGCACTAGAAAAAGGCCAAGTTTGATTACCATCCAAGGTTCAAGTGGTGGCCAAGGGTCCAGACAAACTTTCCAGGTCGAAATTGGTGAACTCATGGATGGTCTTGCAACCCGATCGAAGCAGAGAACTCTCGCATGTCCACTGTCGCTGACGACCTGGGCGAAAACGAATGGCCATTTCAAAACAGGAGCAGCCATTGGAAAGTGTGCTTACTTTCCATGACAGCCAGTTCGCAATCCAGCATATTGTTCAGTGTGATTTGCAGAATTCTGGATTCGTTGACATGTTCGTGACATACAGCCGTTGGAGACCAAGACAGTCCAAACAAGGAGGTCCATGTTGCGGTGAGTAGAGTGGGGACAGGGTATAATTGAGCCTCATAAACGAAAGCTGGTAGAGGGCAGATTGGATGGATTCCAGATTTTTTCGTCCTTGATATATAGTATCTAGGTGAGCCGTGCTCGTGTACTTTTGTTTAGAACACATGCCTACCATTGAGCAGGTGAAAGCAAAGATCTTGATGAGGTTGTAAACGCTCCAAGTTGCCCTAGCGTCGCATCATAGTACATGGGTCATTTGAGATGCAGTTGTGGTCTAAAGGGGTCTAGGCAGACGTACATCAAGTCACCCCCATCGCTGTCGTTGTTTCCGCCTCTGCTAAAGTGTGTCTAGAAACTGGACAGCTCAACGACAGGTCAGTTATGGAGACGGGCAATGATTCCCTTTGGTTGAGCGATATTGCAGACCAGCCAGTTTTCAAATGTGCTTTGGGACTGTGCGCACGTTGAATATAGAAGAACACTGAGACTGGTAACTTAGTATTAGGAACTTACTGGTACCAACTCCCCAGTAGTGCGCTACAATATGAAAGGCACATCCAGTGTTCCGTACAGGAACATTACGAAAGTGGGCATTCAGTCGCTGACCATGCCGTTCACACAGGACGGACCTTCCTTTTCATCCCACTTTCATCCTATCATGTACCACCACAGCATCTTCTCAGATCTAGAGACTGGCTCCATGTTTCGCCAACTACGTTCAAGAGGTATCTACTTTGATCTTTTTCATGCAAAAAGAGTTGACCGTCTGTTCCAGTTAAAAGTCTGCAGTCAAAGGCCCACGGCATTCTCATTGGTCAAAGTAAGACTCAAAATTGATCAAGCAGACCCTTGCTCAAAATCTCGGTGACACAGCACGAATTTCCAATCCAATTGAACATGCAGGGGATCTCTATACACAGTACAAGCAGCGCAGTAGCATTGGTGACCTCAACGAGGCCATTGCTCTCGACTGAGAAGCGCTCCTACTTTGCCCACCTGGACACCCTGATCACCCAATGTCCTTGACCAATCTTGCCAACCATGTCCTCTCTCGGTTCAAGCAGCTGGGAGTCATTGGTGACCTCAACGAGGCTACTGTTCTCGCAAGAGAAGCACTCTCACTCTGCCTACCCGGTCACCATCACCGTTCGACACCACTGAACCATCTTTCACGCTGTCTCTCTTGTTGGTACAACCAGATGGGGAGCTTCAATGACCTGGAGGAGGCCATTGCTCTCAGCCAGGAAGCTCTTGGACTTTGCCCACCTGGACACCCTGATTGTTCAAGCTCTTTGAACAGTCTTGTAAACCACATTCGCTTTTGGTACAAGCGGCTGGGGGGCATTGATAACCTCGAGGAGGCCATTGTTCTCGGCTAGGAAGCACTTTCACTCTGCCTACCAGGACATGATCATCGTTCAATAGCTTTGAACAATCTTTCGCTATGTCTCTCCTATCGATATATGCAACTGAGGGGACTTGATGATCTTGAGGAGGCTGTTGTTCTTGGTCATGAAGCAGTCTCACTGTGCCCACCTGGACACTATCATCGTTCATGGTTTCTGAACAATATTGCACTGTCTCTACCTTCTGTACGGAAGATATGATGACTCCAGCGAGAGCATTGTTCTAAACAAGGAAGCGCTCTCCCTTCGCCCACCTGGACACCCTGATTGTGCAATGTCTTTAAACAATGTTGCAAATGATCTCGCTTGGAGCTATAATCAGGGTGGGAGAATTGATGACCATGAGAAAGCAATTGTTTTCTACCAGGAAGCTCTCTCACTTTTCCCTCCTGGACACCCTGATCGTGCAATGTCTTTGGGAAATCTTGCCCTTCATCTCTTCCAACGGTATAAAGAACTCGGAGAGCTTGATGAACTCAATGAGGCTGTTTTTCTCGAGCGGGAAGCACATTCAATTCACCACCTTGGACATCCAGATTATTCCATATCTCTGGTCAATCTTACGCCTTATCTCTCCACTCGGTACAATCAGCTGGAGGAGATTGACGACCTCAACGAGGTCATTGTTCTCAGTTGGAGAGCACTCACCTCGGCCACCTGGACGGGCCGTGCAACGTCTCTGAATGACCTCACGTTTCGGCTATTCTGTCGATACCATAGGCTGGGAGGGATCGACAATCTTGACAAGGCCATTGTTCTCAACTGGGAAGCGCTCTTGCTTTTTTCTCTTTGGCACCTTCATTGTCTGGTGTGTTTGGATGATCTTGCAGTTCATCTATGCTATCGATACAATGAACTGGGGGGGAGTAAAGACCTCAGAGAAGCCATTGCTCTCGAGCAGGAAGCACGCTCACTTCACCCGCCTAGATTCCCTGATTCCTCAATGTCTTTGGACTTTTTCCCCAATCCCTCCTCTCCACACAGGCAGCTCAAGGGAATTGATGACTTCGAGGAGGTTACCATTCTCAAGTGGGATGCATTCACTTTGTCTACTTGGACACCACTGTCGTTCTAATCTTGCATCTCACCTTGCTATGACCATTTTGGGACTCAATGAAGCCATCACTCTCAAGTCGGCATGCACTCTCACCCCACTAAGTACACCATCTACTTGCCAGCACTGACCACACCCTCACCTCATACCAACACCGACGCCCCATCAACCTCATCCTGTCCGAGTCCCAGCCCACTGTACAAGTGTGGAGTGGTAGCCTCGCCCGGGCGGTCTCTGCACACTTCCCACTTGAAGTCATCCTGCTTGATCAAGCTCTTGCTGACAAGCCTGATTCCCACATCGTGAATGACTTGCAGGGAAAAGGTCTTACGGTTCATGCATCTGATTGCATCTTTCAGACATGTTCTTTCCTCTGCCACGTCGCCCTGCTGTTTCATATGGATTGTCCTGCAGGGGCCTTTTCGGATCACCATGTCTTGTCCCATACCACTACCCTAATTAGAGAATGTTGGTGAAGCCGTGTGTGCTGCTCATGCAACACTCAAGTGCATCCAAGCAGGACTTTTGTGTTTCTCCCATCGCCAATGAGCTGGGCAAGGTCCCTGCATTGGCTCCTCACGACGGGTGGATCACGATCCAACGCATCACCTAGTTTGATTTGCGGAATGTCGAATTTATTTACCTGTTCACTTGCAATACAAATTGGAGACATCGGCGATGGCAGTTTCCCCAGTAATGGAAGACCCAACCTCTGGGGAGCACTTTGCAGTAGCATAAGATCATCGAGTTATTTGCATGGAATGCATTCTAATCACAAATGAGCTATTCATGAAAGCAAAAAGCAGTATAAAATACAAAGCAAGCTAGAGAAGACAGAGCTAAGCTCCAAGGTGTATATAAAGAATACACTGATCCATTGGAACATCCGCCTTCTTCATCATCATTCTCAACGCCTGTGCCACATGGGTATAATCCTTAGGAGAAAAAGCGTTACCACAAAGTGGAGCGCAAACCCCATGATAGCACCATGCAAAGAAGTACTGGAAAGATATCAGTTGTGGCACATGGAGAGAATACGGAGAAGTGCAGACTGTTTGAAAAGAAAGACGAGTGTGCGATATACTGGGTAGTATGGGATGAGAAACCAAGTAAAAGCCACGACAAGAAGTCATACCAGACGTCTCAAGTTCCTACGGTATTTTCGGCTGAGACTGCGACAAGCTTCCCAGACCCGATTCCTGTTTGGAGTATGTTTTCCCCTGGCAGCGAAGAATACCATGGTATAGTCGGACTTGACTGCCAAAAGATGAGTATGTGGACAATCCAAATCGCCAAGGAACACATCATAAATGTTAAGGTATGATAGGATGCGACTGGAAGTTCTGATATTAGCAGGGATTCCGTTTTTGAAAAGGAGAGAACGCACAAGAGAAGGATGTTGTATGAAACTTGGCGAGGATCAGGAAGAGCTGATGCGCTGATATGATGACCCCGGTGAACGTGATGAGGCTTACGAGCGTGACTGGTAATTCCTGGGCTCACATTAATGGGCTTGTTCTGCAAGATTTCAGATCAGGAAACAACATTGGGGAGTCAGACGGGATATATACTCGTACATCAGGGAAATTTAATTGAAAAGATAATGTCATATATAACCTTATCTATTATAAATAACCTTGCAATTGTCATAATAAAGATACATTATTTGATCATTCTATATAGTGACCGGTAGTGTTGGCAGATATCATCATTTATAATCACAATTCTACACATGATCAGATCTATCAGGCTGCTATGGGTTATCTATCCTATCATGATTCTATACATGGCCAGGACTACCAGACAGCCATGGGT
>JBBPMY010000881.1:0-10981 GCA_038090615.1 Phylloporus gajari
AAAACCGGGTATGTTTTAAGGAAGTTGGCCTAAACACATCATTCGGGCGGTGCGATTGATCTTGCCCAGAGTCCGCTTCGTCACTTTCAAATGACTATTCATCTCCGCTTCACGCTGAGGTGCGTTGTTGGTGGTTGACCCCCTTACCAACGTCTTCATCCACCATACCGTTGATTAGCAACTCCCTGGTGGACGCAAACTTACAGTGGGTGAGAGTCCTGACGAGACAACGACGTGTCCACCCCTAACTTCCCGGCCTCCCCAAGTCGTTATCATCCACGCGCCTGGCCTCTGGGAGAGCCCTGGCAATTTCAAGGCTATAGCCACGGCGTAGAGATGAAACACGCGCAGAAGATGTCTCGGGGGAAGTTGAACATGTCACAGGGATCTACAGGCGATCAGGAACGTCGGCGCAGCAGTACGGTGAACCTCCAACGCGTTTTGAAAACCGGCCAACACCGGGTATGAAAACAAAATGGCCGAGATTATAAACCCACCGTTTATCTCCGCTTCACGCCGAGGTGCTTCATGACCCTCTCACCGACGCCTTCATCCACTACACCCTTATCCGCAGACGCAAACATGCAGTGAGTGATCCTGATGTAGACGGCGATGTGCCCGCCCCATAACTGCCTGACACGATGGCATAGTAACGTCCACTACCCCCGAGTCCCGCCTTTACCGTGTCTCAGTTGAACTTGTCTGCACAGCCTTCAACCCGTGCGTCAGCAGTATACCATCGAGTCTTTTGTCTGGTTAGCACCAGACTACTCCCCAGATGATCCGTCTGGTCAACCTCCCGCATGCTATAAATGTCGTCTATACGCCCGCTAGGCAAGCCGTCCGCGATCGTGGCCGACCGGGATGTTGAGCCAGAGACGCACTACAGACTACACCGCAAACGTTGGCAAAATGGCTTTAGCTGCCTTATTCGTCCGTCCTCTTACTCGCTTCTCTACCCCTGCAACTCGATCTCTGTCGTGCTCTGCCTTACGGGTCTAACAGACCCCGAACTCCCAGTCAATAACCTAGATCCTCGCCAGTGTTAAACTCAGGGAAGACCAGCCCTGTGCGGGAAGCGGCTGCAAATCTTCCGAACACCGATACGGTCGACAGGCGCGATTGCGGCTGGCTGGGATGTCTATATCATCATTTAGCGAGACTCAGACTACAGTGGTATGAACTGCGGCGCAACCGTCACGTTGATGTATTTCGTTGCTACAGACACAAGTGGATATCGCCCGAAAAGTATCAGAGCGTGATAGTCCATCTAATCGATTCAGTGCATTGCGTCGCTGTACTCAGCTTGTCGTGCACATGGGTCGAGACAAGCACTACCATTCTACACCATTACATTACTTGCTCAGACATGAAATCGACCTGCAAGACTATCACGACCCATCTCGAGTCAACGATATCGATGATCATGCGTGTTCAGCATCACTGGACTTCATTCTTTCAGAGTCCGAAGAATGCGAATCGTGTAATGAACCTGCACCCTTCCAAGGTTCTTCTGAGGACAATGTCTGCAAGTTGTTAGCAAAAAAAGACAAGTATTGCAAAAACGATATTTCAATCAGCTCACTGTCAATGACCGTTAGTCGCGTGGGCGATGAATGATTTTATCACACACCATCAGAGTCAGATTCACGACCAGCATTCTTCTTCCGCTGATGTATGGCATCCATTATAGCGGCATTTTTGGCAACAGCCTCATCAATTTGAGGATCATTCCTATAGTCTCGGGAGGGGCCCGCTGCATGCTTCACGTAGTGGGCTAATGTCGCGGCCTGTCCAGGACTGCTCAGGAACGTCGACTCGGCTTAGTTAACACTGACCCCAGAGTCGGAGTCAACCGCTTGAGGCTCCGAGGGAGCATAGCCAGATAATGTCGGTGCCTGTCCAGGACTGCTAAGGAACGTCGACTCAGCCTAGTTAACACTAACCTTTCCCTCGGAGTTGGTCGAATGAGGCCCCGAGTGAGCATAGTCAGCTAGTGTCGGTGCCTATCCAGGACTGTTTAGGAACGTTGACCCAACTTAGCTATCACTGACCTTTCCCTCAGAATCGGCTGAATGAACCCCAGAGTGAGCATGGTCAGATAGTGTCGATGCCTGTCCAGAATTACTCAGGGAGGTCAGCTACGCTCACATAACACTCACCTCTCCCCCGGAGTCGGTTGATCGAGCCCCCGAGTGAGCATAGCCAGATAGCGTCGAATCCTGTCCAAAATTGCTCAGGAAGCTCAGCGAGGCTCACTCAACACAAACCTTTCCCCTGGATTCGGTCGATTGGGTCTCCGACTTCGCATCGTCAGCTAGTGTTGGTGCCTGTCCAAGATTGCTCAGGAAGGTTGGCCAAGTTCACTCAACACTGACCTTTCCCCCGGAATCGGATGAGTGGCTTTCGGATTTCACAAAGTGACTTAGACTCGGGGCCTGTCCAGGGCTGCTTAGCAATATCAGCTAAGCTTGGTGGCACTAACCTTTTCACTGGAATGCTGTAAGTTAATGAGTACTAGCGATTAGTGGAGTAGTGGGGACAATACGAACGCTATCACTGTCAGCCACAGGACCAGCGTGTCTACTCTGCGGGGGAAGGGGAAGGGGATAAGAACGGCCGACAGTTCTGGGAGGAGCAACAGTACTAGAAGCAGTGTGGCCTTGTGGATCCTCCTCTGATGATTTGGAGGAACCACCTTTGCTGGAAGCAGCGGGAATGTGCATCAGACCGAATAGGATTACAAACCAAACGTGCCTCACCCGCAGCCAAAGCAACCTCTGAAGATACCACCACGGCCTCTTTTGGCTAAGGGCAAGATTGACCCAGAAAGACCACCTGTCCCACTCTTCTCGTGAGGAGATCTATTCGCAAGGTAATAATCAATGCGACATCCGAGATATCCACTGGTGAATAAATCTCACTCGCTTTCTTCCATGTCATTCTGGGATGGCCCAAGTGTACGCGGTTGCCTAGCATGTAGGGTGAGAAACGATCAGAAACCAGTGCCTACCACGAACATATGTTCTTTAGGCAATTCATTGAACTGAGGTATGTCATGAAGTCGGATGTCCCTCCGAACGGGTGTGGGTGCGGACATGGTGGGGGAGACACCAACCAAGGTGAAACCTACGAAGATCACAGAGGAAAAACGCATCATATACTTTATAGATGAACGAAAGTGCAGTCGAGCCGTCAACGGCAAGTTGAAAAAGGCTGACAAAGGAATAAACTGTGAGTAGGTCGATATAAAACAGGTGCATAGTCTTACTAGCCTGTACCTGCGGGCCACTGGAAGTAAAGGAAGATAGAGATGGCCACGGAAACGGGAGCAAAATTTAGAGCTTTATATGTCCTGAGATGTGAAAATCTCCTGTTTTAATTCCTCCACACGACGCTCGGCGAATCGACTACACAAACGCACCTAGAATCTGAAACTGCCAACATGTCCGATCGGGTTGCGGTGACCTGGACACAGCTCAGACCAAGACCAACGTTGCAAGCACAGAAGGCTATCAGGTACTTTTGAGCATATTCATTTTTAGACACCCATCTGTGCCTCTCCAGGTCGTCGTCATCTTACACGCGTTGTCCTCTGGGAGAGTCCCGGGAATTTCCAGGCTATAGCCATTACGTGGAGATGAAACGCGCGTAGGAGATGTCTCGGCGGGGGAAGTCGAAGTGACACGTCACAGGGATCTACAGGCGATTAGGAACGTCAGTGCAGGTGAACCTCTCAACGCGTTTTCCAGAACCAAGACGTCGGCAAATACCGGATATATGTGAAAACAGACTCTGGCCGAGATTATAAACAGATCCCTTCATGACGCCTTCATCCACTATGACATTATTCGCAGACTGCGGCAAACATGCAGTGAGTGATCCCAACATAGGCGACGATGCGCCTACCCCATAACTGCCTGGCACGATGGCATAGTGACGTCCACCAGTCTGCATAGCCTCCAATGCTCTTGCAGCACAGGGTACCCCACAGTCCACCAAAGTTGGTGAACAACTCCCTTTCCGCCTTCCGAATCGGCCAAGCCTTTGATGCCGACGCTCAAGCACAAGCCAAATTTCACACTAACCGTGCACCAGTCCTCAAGGCATGATAAATCAGTGGTTCAGGCGGCATGCTAGTCTCGCGATCTCTCCACGGCCCCCAGATGCATGCATACCCGTGTACGTCAATCCTTATTTCTGCGGCATCTCACTCGACTGCTCTGGCAGTGAAATTTTGAAAGGGAACATTGTCCTTGGCACTCTGCTCTCGCGCCCCGATCACCTGACGAGGAGATAGCCAGACTCAAAAACCTGGCTCAAGTACACAGACATGGCCGCAAACCTTTCGAAGCAATACGGTGGACAAAGGTGCTTGTGGCCATGGGTATGCATTACGGATCGAGAGACGTTGAAGACGATGGATCGGGACATACACCAAAATCATTGATACTGGACAGCAGTGACCCACAAGTAATGAAAGAATCAACGAAATCTAGCGGATCCGACAGAACAAGGTGGTCGATCACTTGCTTCGCGGCAAAGGAAACGATATGGAATGGAACCGGACTATGAGATGCCTGTATCGTCATTTAGCGAGGCTCAGACTACGGTAGTATGAACTGCGGGCAACTGTTACGTCGATGTATTCCGTTGCTACAGGCACAAGTGAATATCGCCCGAAAAGTATCAGAGCGCGATGATCCACCAGGTCAATCGATTCAGTGCATTGCGTCGCCGTACTCAACTTGTCATGCACATGGGTCGAGACAGGTACTATACCATTCTACCCCATTACATTGCTTGCGACATTGGCTGAGACATGAAATCGGTCTGCAAGACTGTCCCGACCCGTCTTTGAGTCAACGACGTCGATGATCATGAGTGTTCAGCATCACTGGACCTCATTCTTTGGGAGTCCGAAGAATCCGAATCGTGCAATGAACCTGCACCCTTCCAAGGCTCTTCTGAGGATACTGTCTGAAAGTTGTTAGCAAAAAAAAACAAGTATTGAGTATTGCAAAAACAATATTTCAATCGGCTCACTGTCGATAATCGTTAGTCGCGTGAGCGATGAATGATTTTATCACACACCATCAGAGTCGGATTCACGACCAGCATTCTTCTTCAGTTGATGTACGGCATCCATTACGGCGGCGTGTTTAGTGACAGCCTCGTCAATTTGAGGATCATTCTTATAATCGTCGGAGGGGCCCGCTGCATGCTTCACATAGTGGGCTAACGTCGGGGCCTGTCTAGGACTATTCAGGAACGTCGACTCGGCTTAGTTAACACTGACCCCAGAGTCAGTGTCGACCGAATGAGGCCCGGCCGAATGAGTATGAGCATAGCCAGATAATGTCGGTGCCTGTCCAGGACTGCTCAAGAACGTCGACTCAGCCTAGTTAACACTAACCTTTCCCTTAGAGTCGATCGAATGAGCCCCCGAGCGAACATAGTCAGCTAGCGTCGGTGCCTGTCCAGGACTGCTTAGAAAGTTGACCCGGCTTAGTTAACACTGACCTTTCCCTGGGAATCGGCCGAATGAGTCCCCGAGTGAGCATGGTCAGATAGCGTCGATGCCTGTCCAGAATTGCTCAGGGAGGTCAGCTAGGCTCACCTGACACTCACCTCTCCCCCAGAGTCGGCTGATTGAGCCCCCGAGTGAGCATAGCCAGATAGCGTCGATTCCTGTCCAAAATTGCTCAGGAAGCCCGGTTAGGCCCACTTAACACAAACCTTTCCTCTGGATTCGGTCGAATGGGTTTCCGACTTCGCATCGTCAGCTAGTGTTGGTGCCTGTCCAAAATTGCTCAGGAAGGTTGGCCAAGTTCACTTAACACTGACCTTTCCCCCGGAATCGGTCGAGTGACTTTCGGGTTTCACAGAGTCACTTAGACTCTGGGCCTGTCCGAGGCTGCTTAGCAATATCAGCTAAGCTTGGTGGCACTGACCTTTCCACTAGAATGCTGCAGGTTAATGAGTACTAGCGATTAGTGGGAGCAGGAAGGGGAAGGTAATGACACAAACACTATCACCGCTAGGACTCTTGGAAGCACCAGTGTTGAGAGAAGCAGCACCGCCGGAACTAGCGTGGTCTTGCGACCCATGCTCGGATGCATGCTCAGATGCATGCTCAGATGAATCGGAAAAACCACCTCTTCTGGAAGGAGTGGCACGGTGCATCAGAGCTGGATAGAATTACAAACTGAATGTGCCTCACCCGCAGCCGAAGCAATTTCCGAGCATGCCAAAATGGCCCCTCTTGGAAAACGGGGAAGATGACCTGGGAAGGCCATCTGTCTCACTTTTCTCGTGCGCCGGAGATCTATTCGCATAGTAATCGTCAACTGTTACATCCAAAACATTTACTGGTAAAATAAAGTTCACCGGGTTTCGTCCATATGATCATTCTGGAATGGCTCTGGAGTGCGCGGTTGTCTAGCATGTACGATTAGAAATAATTAGATGTCAATGCCTGCCACGGACATAGGTTTTGCAGGCAATTCATTGAACTGAGGCATGTCATGAAGTTGGATGTCCCTCCGAGTAGGCGTGGGTGCGGACATGACGGAGGAGACGCCAACCAAGGTGAAGCCTATGAAGATCACTGAGGAGAAAAGCATCATATGATTTATAGATGAACGAAAGTGCAGTCAAGCCGTCAACGGCAAGTTAGAGGCTAATAAAAAAGTAAACTGTGAGTAGGTCGATATAAAACAGGTGCATGCTCTTACTAGCCTGTACCTGCGGGCCACTGGAAGTAAAGGATGATAGAGATGGCCACGGAAACGGAGCAAAATCTGGATATTTATAAGTCCTGAGATGTAGGAAATAGTACTGTTTTGGTTCCTCCACACGATGCTCGGCGAATCGACCACATAAATGCACCTAGAATTTGAAACTGCTAACATGGACGATCGGGTTGCGCCTGGACACAGCTCAGACCGAGATCGACGCTGCAAACACAGAAGGCCAGCAGGTACTTTTGAGCGTATTCGTTTTTAGACACCTATCTGTGCCTCCCCAGGTCGTTATCATCTTGCACGCGCTCCAAGTCCCCTGGGAGAGCCCCAATCATTTCCAGGCTATAGCCATTGTTTGGAGATGAAACACGCGTAGGATATGTCACGGGGGAAGTCGAACACGTCACAGGGATCTACAGGCGATCAAAAACGTCGGTGCAGCGAGTACGATGAACCCCCCAACGCGTTTTGCAAGACGTCGGCAAAAACCGGATACAAGTGAAAACAGAAGGCCCGAAACCATTCACTTCCGCTTCACGCCGAGGTGCGTTGTTGGTGGTCGACACCCTCACTGACGCCTTCATCCATCATACCTTTATTCGCAGACGCAAATATGCAGTGAGTGATCCCGACGTAGACAACGATGTGCCTACCCCGTAACTGCCTAGCACGATGGCATAGTGACGTCCACTATCCCCGGGTTCCGCCTTTAGACTCGCGCTTTCCGTTCTTGCTTCTCAGCGTGCGTGATTCGTGCGAAGCTAGTGAATACGCCGTGAGGACTCCGGTTGAGTAAACAAGGCTGTCATTATTATAAGGACTGTATAAGGTATCTGTGAGTCAAAGGTATAAGAAGAAAATGAAATATAGGTTACTCTTCGTCTCGTTCACTCCGCGACTGGGAGGATTAATGAGGCGAAGGCATAGCGTATCGTCCGAGTGTGCCAAAAAAGGAAAGTCAGGAAAAAAGGTACTAGAAACGGGTTACTCTCCAAGATCCGCTCCTGCTCCTTCTCCACCGCTCCTTCCACGTCGTCTCTCTCTACTTGTGCTAGCTTCTTCCAATTCTCCCACTCGGCCACTTGGCTCCCTTCCGCGTGCTCGTTGTTCTCCGCTCGCTCGCCCTGCTTCTCTTGATTTCCCCTTCCGTCGCCGATTTGCTGAGGAGTCTTGTTGTATTGTTAGCGGGCTTGAATCCACAGTAGTAAGGTACATACCAAGTATGATAGTGGTTGGCTGGCAGTCTGCGCCTTCCGGTCTGGAAGTTGTGGTTCTCTAATTACGATCGTCGATGTAACGTCCAGAGTCTTGCGAGCAGTGTCCAAATCCGAAGCTTGATCGCCCGATTCCAGGGAGGTTCTAGTCAACCAATAATTCGAGCCCTTCCCAGGAAACTTTGAAACGATCTCCCTTAGCGCATCGTCCTTGAGACATGCGCTGGTTGGTGTCTTACGACCCATCTTCGCCGCCTTGCGCTGAGCATCCTCGCGTTCCTGAAGAACTTTGATTACTGTGTCCACATCCATTGAACAAGTCTCGTCTTGTGTCGGCACGCTTGGACTCTTGCAAAGCTCGTTACAAGAAGCAACGAGATGCTCGCTATCGACATCATGGTTGTAGACTGATATTGTCTCTGCCGGAGGTGGCTCCAGGAATTCGATCTCTCGAAGGGCGAGTTCCTCGATCCTCTTAAAATTCCAGCGTATGGCGACGCGGAGAATGGTGAGCCAGTTATCTTTGGTCTGCTGGCGATATCCATGTTCTCTGTACGATTAACCAAGATAAATCGATATCGAACACAATCCGCGTTGACTCGAGTACCCACCTATCATACCACACCCAAAGAAACTGAGCAAAGTCCTCAGGTGTCACGTCCAGTGTGAAAGGACATTCGTCCGTGCCAGGGAGAGGGACATCGTTTACAGTGCTCTCGAACAAATCCTGAAAAACATCTGACTCGCGCTGGAAGAAAGTCTTGTGGACTCTGAACAAGATGCCCTCCGTCTATCCACAGCGCCGCAAAGAAGGTGCAATCAGCCAACCGAAACAGAACATGTGAATCAAACATACCAAAAAAGAAACACTGCCATCGTCAAGATAATAGTCGGGATGGTGGATCACGCGTCTAAGACCGCATGCCATGGCTGTTGGTAGTGATGAGAAGGGTGGAAGAGGTGAGTCGAATGCAGACCCAACGACGCTATCTATACCCAGACATGCACCTTTGTTCGGGGGACGGCCACGGGGTCTTCCAGTTTCTCGCCTCGTGTGCACCGGAACTCAATTGGAGATCCTTCCAACTCTAGCATGATTTCTCAGGTACTCGCCCACAGGTTACCTTTCGTGTTGGGAGGATACAACAATAGTGCGAGCAGAACGGTTAGTCTTTGCAGCAACGTGGACCCACAACATACCTTATTGGTGCGAGTGCTTGTCTTTCAACAAGGCCTAGCAATGGGACCTAGTTTATACCTGTGCAAGCCTGTACGAAATGTTGTTTCAGTCCAAGACAGTGCGCACAACAAAACGCTATAACAAGCCAACCTGTGGTTCCAGGATGGAACATCATACAGCAAGTTACAGACTCCTGCGATTGTGGCTGTGTATTCATATCGTTGGCCTATGGGAAAATCATGGGCGGAGTTCAGATGTAGTGCCATGGCCTATTCCGCGGCGATTTTTGTGGTCGCAACTTGCTGGATGCCATCGTCCCCAAATGTTACTCTTGAAAAGAGCATTCAAGACACCAAAGTCTGAAGTACTCTGTGGATCTTCCTAAACCTCCTCCGCCAACCCGGTTTTCCTCTTTCCTGACGTTGTTTTCATCACCTGTCATTGGTCGATCAGATGAATATCCTACTTTGTGGTTCAGACGTTGCTCTGGCTTGGTTGCACTGAACATACAAGGTCCCGGTAGACGAGCGAGGTACGTCGCACTATGACCTTTCAACGTGAGGCGATCGCACTTGCACTGAAAGCTCTAGTTATTCTCTGGATCCGTCCTTGGACACAATCGTAGTGGTGATTTATTCATTGAATCCTCAATTGCGTGGACCTTGCATTAGAACGAAATGCGTATCGACTTACCGGACATAAGCAAGACACTATCCTTTGACTGACGCCACCAGATGGCTTGGAAGAGTCTCGCCTTGATTTTCCTCACAGAAGGCTGTCTCGCAGGAGACAAGACCAAAGTTGAACCTGTTTCAGCAGTCAGATGACGAGTCATGCCACCAAAAGTAGGACCAAGTCTGTTCATCGACCACTCCCAAACTGACTTGATGACAGGCGAAGGAAAGAGGTAACCTGATATCTACGACGACTAGTTTATGTGTAGTTCTTTAGTTGTGTACTTTGAATAGAGTCGAAATTCGCTTTGCATGAACCTTGTCTTCGCTTCGCCATGACCATACCATACTTGCCTCACATCTTGTACTCCACTGCCCTAACATCCATTTCAATCCATCTGCTCTGGCAAAGAACTATCGAAAAGGAAGACCGTGCTCGTTACCATGCTCAAGTGTCCATCCTAGAAGACCTTGCTCAGCAACTATGCTCAGGCGTGCCGATCACCGACGAGGAAATAACGAGACTGAAAAACCTGGCTCGAGTACACGGGGAAGGCGAGACGCCAAAGCAGTCTACTGAGGGAATACGGTGGAGGGAGGTAGTCTGGGGTAGAAAAACGACGGACCCCGACCAGAAAACCAAGTGAACTTGGCGGGAGTCGCAGATGGGTATGTATCGCAGATCCGTATACCATCGCGCTGCCTACCTCACGCTTCAGATTGTGGAGGGTGGCGTCACGACAAAGTATCAAATAGACCAAGCTGACGATAAATCATAATATACATCGAGCTAGACACGCCAGACAACAGCGAGAACCACACAAGTGATGAAAGAATAAACAAAGTCCAATGGTTCTGATGGAGTTATGGAGCCGATAAGCCGCCTCGCTATACAGTCCTGTTAGCAAAGCAAGCGATAATGAACGGACCCGAGTCAGACTTACAGTTTTGCTGCGAGCATTCTCCGGCGATTTGTGTTCCGCTTTCTGTCCCTTCCCTTCCGCATCTTTCCCCTTCCCCGTTTCTGGCTTCTCCCTGCCAGTTTGCTTCGCCTTCTCCTCCGCCTTCTTCTCCCTTTCTCCCCCCGCTTGGCTCCCCTCCTTGTGCACGTCGGTGCTCCCCGCTCGATCCTCCGGCTTCTTCTGGCTTCCACTTCCGTTTGTCTGA